>CACSLK010027751.1:9806768-9817380 GCA_902706635.1 Striga hermonthica | reverse complement strand
ATTATAATTATACGTTAGTATGTGGAAGTTACATTCTTATTAAACAATTGTATTGTAAATTCTTTTCTTTAAAATACTTTTTCTAAAATAAAATATTTTTTGTCTTTTTAAACGATTTGTTATCTAATATTAATTAATTGGCACGAGTGTCATAATTAAACACATTAAAATTACATAAATAATTGCTATAACAACAATAAAAAATAATTATAATATTTTTCTAACTCTTTAATTGTATGGTTCATCTAAATTACTAAATTATGTCCATTAAAATTTATGATATCAATATAAAGATTCATTCGTAAGTCAAATAATTTATACTTACATTACACATTTGCTTATAGTCATATTTTAAAATGTAATACATCCATTAACTAAAATAAAATTATATATATTGTACACATACATATAGTATATAATTTTTTTTTTTTTTGCATATACACAAGATTAATACTAGTGTATTACTATTGATTATCATATTAATTGAACAAAATTTGTGATCCAAATAGTGTAACGTCCCTCCGAGACAGATCATAATTTATCATCATGGGCCACTAAATAAAGAACATATATATTTGGAGAATGGTACCATCCCGTTATGGGATGGTTTCGTTGTGTTTTCTAGCCATAGATATACATGTAATCTAGTGATGGATAGTTAATCCAACGCTTAAAAACATAACGGAACCATCCCGGGATGGTAGCATTCTCCTATATATTTTCTCATGTCATAATTTTTGTGTGAAGTGTAAAGCCCTTCCAGAGTTTAACTAAGTCCGTCATGGAAAAGTACTCACAAATTAAGAAGTGGTCCTCAATGAATTAAATGCTTATCAAAATTAATCATAAATGACAATCAAGATTAGTAATGACGCAGTTTTACTGGCAAAATATGACCCCATATGTATTATTGAGTCTAATTAATTAATAATTGGGATTAGACTATATAGTACTTGGTTAATTAGTTGAAATAATAATTTTAAACTCCAGTGTATACATTATAATCTATCAATGATTAGGGGTGAGCAAAACCGAGCCGAAACTGAAAAAACGAGCCGAACCGAGCAATTCGGTGCGGGTCGGTTCGGTTTTTTTAATATATATAAAAAAAAGGTGCGGTTCGATTTTTTCCCAACATTGCGGTACGGTGCGGTTATGATTTTTCTTAAGTTCGATTTTGTTCGATTCGGTGCGGTTTTGTCCTGAACTGCACCAAATTGCATAAAATATACATAAAAATTGAGATAAAAGCGAACCGAACCGTGCATTTCGGTGCGGTGCGGTTCGGTTATTTTAGTGTATAAAAATTTCGGTTCGGTTTCGGTTCAGTTTTTTTTTTTTTTTTTCAAACTGCAGTGCAGTTCGGTTATTTTTTTGGTCAAGATCGGTTTTCGGTTTTTTGCGGTTCGGTGCGGTTTTTCACCGAACCACAATGATTGTATTAGTTGATATATATAGATTATATAGTATGTGCTTTCTGCTCCATGATATAGGTCCAAACAGACAGCCTGGACCTAAAGGGTACTGTTTTTATTTACTTTAATTAATTGAGATTGTTAATTATGAGTGTAAATTTTAATTTTCTGGTTTGGATAATGAGCTACAAAATTATTACAGTCTTCATTAATATTTAAATTGAAGTACTTATATTCAATTTGTTAAAATAATCGAACTAGTATAATAAACATAAGCAATACGAAAAATAAAAATAAAGCACTAGCTAGCATCAAGTGGGCTAGGTTATCTTTTAAAAATATAGTTGGGGGAACATAGTGAAATTAGTTTGTGGGGTACATAAGTTAGCATAATTAAAATGAGTCTTTCAAAATAGTAGTAGAGATGGCCACGGCTCGCCGACTTAGCACGAACCCGGCCCAGTCAGACCTGTGATCAATGGGTTCGGGCCCAACCTTGATTTTAATCGGGTCGATTCAAGGTCAGTTATTTTGAAGATAATACCCGCCGGGTCAGCCCAGGAAATAAAAAAACAACGCTTTTCAATCTTTCTTTAGGACGGGTCCAGGATTTGGGTCGGGTCTGGCATACATAGGTAAGAGCCTATTCATGGTCGTTGTTTTCGAGCCTGGAGACAACCCAAAATTTGGACATGTCTAAATAGTAGTATCCTTAAAGCAGTGTTTATTGACCCAATTCAGTCTGGTGGGCCGACCCAAAACTCGTTTATGACGAGATATAATAATATTAAAATTTTTTGGTATAATCCTCTCTATATATAATTGTCGAATGCGCTGAGCCTACGTGGCTGTTTCTGGTGTTTCGGAATCCTACTCGGCGAAGAATCATGCTACGTAATTAGGTTTTGGACAAATAATATTGATATATTAATAATTAATAATCTAGGTTATATAATTGATATATAAAAAAAAAACAAAATGAAAGCAAATGAATAGTACTGCGCCAGATGTGGCGCAATACTTAGATATATTTCATCTGTCGTAAAAATCAATATGTAATTGATACGCACTGTAGATATATTTCATCTGGCGAAAAAATCAAGCGCAGACAATAATTTTCACACAACTTTGGCGTAATATGCAAATGTAGCGCTGCGTTGGACATGCTCTTAAGAAACACTATGAATTTCTATTATTTATCTCAAAAACATGAACAATACTATTATTACTGGACAAACCAACCAAGCCATATGAAAAATGCTAAACTAATTCATTATTTATTAATAATGATATACAATAATGATTGTAAATGTAGGAGTTATTTTATTTTAATTAAAAACGTGATGTGAGATATGAAACAACATGATCTATATATACTTATATCAATTAATTATTTTATTTTTGTAGCACGAAACTAATATAATTAATAATGACAAGTTAAAAATCAACTTACAATGCCCATAATTAATTATGAGTACTGAGTAATTAATTAATTAATGCACGACAACCATAAAATAATTTTATGTTGTTAATTAGTTGGGAGGTCAAGATTTGAACATAGATTTGTGTACTATTAGGCGGAAAAGCCGTCCTATGACATTGTAGTTGTAAGGTCAATGTTAGATCTTATTTTTTAATAATGTTAAGTAGCTATCAACACAGGTTGACTCAAGTGGTAAGCAGTTTTATGTCGCTGAAGCAATGTCTCAGTTCGAATCCTTGTGGATGCAGAAAACCCTTGATGGAAGACTCGCCCACCACTGTCAGGTGTGCGACCCGGTCGACCAACAGATTAGTCGGGGCATAGCTCCGTAATCGTGGCTGGCTATTAAAAAAAAAAAAATAATGTTAAGTAGCTTATTTTTTAATATTCAAAATATAGAATTTCTTTTCTCAAACAAAATATAGTACTAGTATTAAAACTCAGGTACAATATGAATGTTGAGTTAATGAATATATGTATAAAGTTATTTATGTCTAATACCAAACCTAACTTCAGAGCAAAAATATCATAAAAATAATATCACGAAGCATAGATTTTCGTCATGTCAGCATCCGAAGCGTGAGAATCTTCCACCTAAGCTCAACACGTTTGAATTGATATATAGGGAAGGATTATTGGCATTATAAATAGATATAGCTATAGCCAACATTGGGCCGTGTAGATAACCTGCGAATAGAGATCGAAAATGAGGAATGATTTTAAAATAAGGAGAGAATTTGTGTATCCTTTGGGCCTTTTGGGCCTGCTTTTAACAATTATTTTCAAATTATGTTTTACCTTTATCGGGTTAAATCCATAATTTGTCTTTTTTTTTGTTCCGAAACGATAGATTAAATAGACTAAAAAATATTTACAATGTTCGGCGGCTTACTAGCCAATAAGGACCAAAAGGTCATACAATGAGGTACATCCAAAGATGTCCTAAACGAAAAAACAACCCAAACCCAGTTAAAAAGCGGCAGAGACAACGCAACTGGAACCGCTATTAACAAACCACCAAGAACAAACAGCTCACAAAAGAAAAACCAACTCTAGCAGCTAAATAGAAGACACAAAACACAGAGAATAAACAAGCATCACCTAGCCTCAGCTTCCCAGAATTCCCACTATCACTGAAAGGTCAACGCTCTACTCCTACAACTTGATGTAAGATCTTCAGCTCACAAGAATTGATAACACAAGGCCAAAGACAAGCAAATCTGATGTTATCTTTAACACTATTCCAGCTCAAGGCAGATGATGCTCGCAGCAAAGAAAATAGACCAAGGAAGAGAACCAAATGAAATAACCCCCACCAACACAGGTAAATAGAAATCCAGCCACAGAACACTAAAGGAACCTAGCTGTTCATTCAGTTACCTTGCTTCTCACCCCAGATATTCCTGCCATTCTATCAGAGCAAAGTTCACCACATCAGTAGCTGGCCTCCAGATATTTTCGAACACCCATTGATTCCTCGACTTCCAAATCCCCCATAAGATGTACAGTGTTAATTGGATTCTTGACTCTGAGAATGCACTGTGTTTTAAAGAGCAGATCATATTCCACCAACCTTTAAAATTCAAAGTCTCATTTTTCAATCCATCCCAAGAAACCGGTGACAGTTTTCCAAATGTCCTTTGATCTATTACAATGAAAGAGCATATGTTCTAAGGTTTCTGAAGCTTCACCACAACCTTTGCAGATATGGTCCACTTGAATACCTTTCTTAGTGAGGTTGCAGTTGACAGGAATGAAATTTGAGTAGCACCTCCATAGAAAATGCTTCAGCTTCCCTTTAACTTTGAGAGACCAACTCCGTTTCCTCACTTTTCTGCTCACCTGTTGCTCTGTGCTACTTTCTGCTTCAGAAAATCCATAATTTGTCCAGTTAATCATTTATCAGGTTAAGTTGGTTTAAAAAATTTGGTTCAAGGTATGGAAAAAGACTACAGTCCCGTCACGGAATTGTTCCGTGAGGAATTTTAGTCTTTAGATATGTATACAAGTTAGTTATTATAGATAATTTATGGCAAAAAAAAATCCATCACGGAATCATTCCGCGACGAGATGCAGTCTTTTCCCAAGGTATGATCTCCTTTCAACAAACTTATTAAATTGCAAATATTTGATGAGTTAGGACATTTTTATAACTACCAAGTCAGTAGTTTTTGCATTACTTTAAAATTATACTCGGTTTTTATTATTGAATGTGCATTTCCACGATTACAAAAGTTATTATACAAATTTAAGTAAGGGAAATGGGTCAAAAACACCCCCAATGTTTGTTGTAAGGTACATATATGTCCATGATGTTTTTTTAGGTGTAAATATATCATTAAAGTTTGTTACTATTAATGTATATATCCCCAATGTTTGTTGTAAGGTACATATATGTCCATGAAGTTTCTTTAGATGCAAATATATCATTAAAGTTTGCTACTATTAATGTATATAACATTGCTACCCGTATGAGCTTTAAACATTTTCTTCAATTACGCCACTCATTTCATTGTTTCATGGCGATAAAAAATACTTGCATGACAACACCTCTCCGGACTTCATCAACATTGTAAGCAAATTTATCCTAAATAAATAATAATGTTTTCAGTGTATATTTTTAATGTCCTTTTAAATTATTTGTTGGGTATTCTATTGTTCTAACAATCTAAAATCTAAGTGAAATTCTTTTTTTTTTTTTCATATTTTGTGTCCCCATAACATGCCAATGGAGATTTAAATATATCAAATTTTAGGTTTTGTTAAGAATTCTATTTTATATCTGGTCTGCAATATATTGATTTTCTCCTATAATTGAAATAAAGCGAGAAATATATCTATCATGTATATTTAAAAAGTAGTATTCACATATATATGTATATAAAAGCACAATAGAAAATTAAATTTGCATGCATTTTAACATATTTTGAAAGCACAAGTTTCACCTCTAATAGTTAAATTTGCATGCGTTGAGTATTTTTAGGTAAGAAAAATATATTGAAATCAAACATTCCCGTTTTATTAACCTCTGTATAATCTTAAAGTAATATAAGTTTTGTGCTGACAATTATTTTACCTTTTCACAAACAATCTCATTTGACAAAACAATTTCAAAAGTATTTTGGCTTTTTGCGTTTTTGTGTTTTTCATAATTTACTTTTTTTTTTTGCATATATAAAATTGTCCAACGAATTAGTAGCAAGTGTTTACGTCATATTAAATGTGTTTTTTTATCATAAGTTAATGAGAGTTAATAGAACTCTTTTCCCTATTAGGAAGAATATAAACATTATTATTGGTTGAACTTTAATGGTATATTTGTACCTGAAGAAACTTCAAGGACACATATGTACCTTGTAGCTAACATTGGGGGTGTTTTTGACCTATTTCTCTTTAAGTAAACTTACATGAAATCCTCTTGTATCATGATAAAATATGCTCGTTATCCCTCTATGTTTTAAAAAGTACATATAACCTCTTGTATTTGAATATCAAAATCAATCTCATAACTATAAAGATATTACATTAATATCCGTCCCATTTGAAATCATTTTTCTTAAAATATTCTCGTATATGATTTAAAAATCAATAAAAAATAATACACTTGTACGTAGCCGAAAAATCAATCCTAAAAAAAATATCTAAATAGAGGAAAGAATTAGTAAACAAATAAAGAAAATAATAATAAAAAAAGGACAAATAACTCCCTACACTAAGTCCTTCGTTCGTCCCCGACAAAAATAAAAGAAATAAAAGTATGATTTACCATATAACACTAACCTTACTGCACAAAGGATACTTGTAAAAACACTCATGCATGCAGAGAGTTTTTAGTTTTAAATATATAAATTCTCATTCACAAGATCTTAAATATTGAATTAGTCATATAACTCCCCTTACAAATTAATATGCATGACTTTTTCGTATATAAATTATCAATCACAAGAATATTGAATTTAGTCATACAAATATGCGCAATTGGTAAATAATTATGATTGCTTTATTAAAAATTTAAAATAAATTCTATTGTCTGCATCACATCAATTAATCGTAAAAACATTTTTTCTTTTCAAAGAAGAATGCCATTAAGAGGGACCTCTGAACAAAGATGTGTACGCATTAACACAAATTAAGTTTTACTTGCCTAACCACATGATGAGGTGCTTCATGTACGTGCTAACTGAAAAACTCTCACCAAAATCGTTGAATTTATTTGTATACATTTTTCTCTTTAGTCGTCCGAAAGATAAACTATTGAAATCGACTGTACATTTGATATGTGCGACGACCATTTGCCAGAAAACTCGACGATGAATCGGTTACATTATCAAAATTCCTAAAATCGATCTTGGTGGAAAGCCTAGCAAAAAACACTTTGGCTACAAGTTTTTAAACAGGTAGTTCGAGAAAATGCAAGTTTTTATATGGTATCTTTTGTATGTTTCTACAATGTTTTGCTAAATAAAATAATGTCGTTGTAGTTATTAGAAATTTTCACCAATTAAATAATTCAAGATATTATGAACTAGTACGAGCCCATTAATTTGCTAAATAAAATAATATGTCATGCTTATAAATGGTTTATACATGATTTTATTTTGAAGGCCACATTTTTTTGTAATAATAAACACATGTAAAATAGTCTACAAATATTGGGGTGAGAGTGCTTTTTAACGATTAAGTTGGGCCTTCTAGAAAATTCAAACTTCTCGTGGATAGCGGGCTAGAAAAAGGATGGCATAATGCATTTCATTTTCTTATTTTAAGTCCAGGCCCATTCGATTTGTACATGTTCCACCTCAAAATATTTGGGCCTTTTGATTTATGACCCATGAGAGAATATATACAAAAATAATAATGAAATTAGGAAAGTACTATGAGAAGACAAAGTTTAGCAAGCATGCTTATGAATAAAAGAAAGATGTATTGTAAAACTAAATTAAACAAAACAACAAAAACAAAAATACTCCCTCCTATTTTTATTATTTATCACTTTAGCTTAATGGATCATTGATTAAATAAATGTCATTTTGGCTATTTTTGTTCATATTTTTTCATTTTTAACCCTCCATCAATGCACAATGTCTCTTCATATCCAGAGCGCTAACAACGGTGAAATTTGGATCCAAATCCATTTAGTCGAGAGCGCTAAGAAGAAGATTATTAATTAGAATCATGGTTTCACTTTCAAAAACAAAAATATATTATAAAAATAAATATTATAGATACATAATGTTGTACATAAATGTATACATAAAATTCACATTGAGTGATACCGACCAAAAATAAATAATCAAGTGGACCCCACCCGACGTGAGTGTTACTAACATTTTTCATTCAAATTATAATTTAACCTGTACCTTTTTTTTCAAATTTTTAGTTAAAGGTCGGCATGGGTGTCACGTGCTGGCACGGGCTGTGAAATGTTATAAAATGCATTGGATCTTGCATCAATTAGTCCTTACACTTTGTTATTTTGTAAGTTTTGATCCTTAATTTGTCGGCTGCAGAGTGCAAATTATGAAATTAACCAATAACATTAAGAGAATGTATTTTTTTATTTTTATTTTTTTTATCTCATTGTTGATAATATGTATGTTTAGTTAATTGAATAAATAAAAGTAAAAATTACAAGAGTAATATTAATCAGTATAAATTATTATTAACTTTCAAATAGAATTAAACTAACCATTGAATAATAAATTATATACAAAATATATCACTTAAGTAACTTTACACAAATATAATTTGTTAAAATTCACAATCTTCAAAAACTTGAGTAAAAGCATCGTTTTATTAAAAATATATAATTTAGCATGTTTATTCCTTTAATCTGAAAAATCTCATCTAACCATTTTTTTTTCTTCAAAAATTAACAAAATACTACTTTTTTTTTTGTACATGAACCTTCCGGTTTCTGGATCCATAGGGAACCGAATAATCCGGAATCGAGCCGGGTAACAAAATACTACTTTAGTTGTATAGAAAATATTTGAATTTGAGTCAGAAACGTACGTACCTTGATCCGGATCCATATATATATTTATTTTTACATAGAAATTTACAAATAAATGTTTTATCTAATTTTTTAACATATATTAAATATGTTCCATAGTTTTAATAAATTTTATTCTCACTTACTTTGCACCCTCTAAACTTTGTAGCACTTTGTAAAATTATAAAATATCATCACTACTATCCATTAATCTAACAAAATGAAATTAATGAACGTTCAGTTGCATCACTTATTTGCAACAAGGTACATTCATCTTTCTTTATTTGCATAGGAATCTCTCATTTTCAGTAAATTCGCAGTGAGCGTTTAAGGGTAAAGTTGGTGATAGATTATAAAGAAATTTATATTTTATAGTTGCTGGCTTATGAGAGATAATTGAAAACTTGGTGACAATATATGCATATGTAAAGTTTTTTTTTTTTTTTTTGTACAAGGAAGGAGGTCATAGGCTTAGGTTTTAGATAAGAATTCGGCGGGGATAAGAAACCCCAATAGTATCATGCTGGAGCCATTCTCCCAAACTAGGAGGAGGCGTAGATAGCACATGGAGGCCAATCGGATAGAAATACGCAAAGCTCGTTAAGTTATCGGCCGTACAGTTTGTCTCTCTATGCACGTGTCGAAGGCTAATCATATGGTAAAGTTAGCTTAAAAAGTAAAGAGATATAATAATTTCAAGAAATTTCTTTTTTTTTTTAAAAAAAAAAATATCCCTCCTATATATAGTTCCCGAATGCGCTGAGCCTACGTGACTGCTTCTGGTGCTTCAGAATCCTACTTGGCGAAGAAGCATGCTTCGTAATTAGGTTTGGACAAATATTATTGATACATTAATAACTAGTACAACGCATGTGCATTACACGGGTACTTGCTAATTTTTTTCTTAAATCTAAAATTAATGAGAAAAAGTAATTGAAAATTTAAATACCTTTTATAAATATATATATATATATATATTATATATTTAGTGTGACATTCTTTTATTTGTGCGACTTACTTGTGTTATATTATAATAATTTTTTAACTTGCAACATATAACTACATTAACATATATATATATATATATCAATTGAGAAATAATTTTATTTTTCTAATGAATTTTAATAATTATTATTATTTATTATTATTATAAAGATAAATATAATTTATTTATTTCATATATACAATATGGATGCCAAATCGAAGATCATCAAAAGATGATTAATTTGATATATTATATATGTAAAACCGATAAGAAATACAAAAGTTATCAACTTTTAAAATACATTTGCAATTAAACAACTAATTGAAGGAAACAAATCAAAAGTCATGGATATATTAGTCACTTAATGTCTCACTATGTAAAATTAAAAAGAATATGTAAAATTACAAAGAATTAAAGGGTTATATCAGTACAAGTGATATTAAAATACCTAAGTTAGCTATTTAATATTTATGGAATGTCCGAACCTAGATTATTAATTATTATTAATATATCAATATTATTTGTCCAAACTTAATTACGAAGCATGTTGCCAAGTAAGATTCCGAAGAACCAGAAACAACCATGTAGGCTCAGCCCATTCGGAAATAATATATAGAGAGGATTAATAATCTAGGTTCGGATATTCCATAAATATTATTTAGCTAACTTAGGTATTTTAATATCACTTGTACTAATATAACCTTTTAATTCTTTGTAAAATTACATAGTGAGAC
>CACSLK010027751.1:9771652-9789729 GCA_902706635.1 Striga hermonthica | reverse complement strand
AGTGCCTTAATTTAATTATATATATAATATATTCCCTGTGCCTGTGACTCTGTTTATCTTGCCATTTTCTACAAGTCTCCATTTTCTTCTTATTCTTCTATTTTATGCCGACCTCTCAAGGTCTTGTCTTGGCCACGGCCATGGCCGTCTCCGCCGGCACCATTTTCCTTTTCGACCACTTACGAGAAAAGTATTTCCGCCACGCCCTCCAACTCTCCGAAAATCAAGATTCCACCCCTCGTCAGAATCAAGAATCCCTCAAGTCTTGCTTATTATCTCCAGGTGACCCAAAAATGGCCGACCCCTGTTTTTTTTCCCTTTTTTATTTTTTCAAATTCTTGAATCGAAAGTTGACTTTTTTTTTTAATTTTGATTTTTTTTTTCTTAAGGTTGTCTGAAAAGGGACAAAGGGCAGAGGAAAAACGACGGCAAGAAGAAAAAGAGGGTTCGATTTTCGGATGAGGTCAGAGATTCGAAGGGCAATGGCGAACTGTACAGAAAAGCAGGGAGATGGTCGGAATTCGGCGGTGGCCGGAGAAATTCGTGCGGGGAGGAGGCTGTCGGAATACCGAAAATGCCCCCGAACCATGCGGTTCTGTACAGTGGAATTCTTAAAGATCGTGTGCAGAGGATGGAGTATTCGTACTGATCATCGTTTGAACTTTTTTCCGTTTTTCTTTTTTTGTCTGACTATAAAAGGGCTTTGTTTTTTACTCTCTTTTTTTCTGGGGATTGGAACGAATTGTAGATCAAGAAAAGTGATGGGGTGGGAATGGAATTCTTGGGTTTTCATGTCCTTCTGTTGTAAATAAAACAAGGTGATTTTACCATGCGTTTGTCTCATACTTTGGTTGCTGACCGGTCAGAACGGAAAATCGAGGGCAGTAGGGGTTGACTTGACTGCCCTATGGGCAGCAACAAATTTTGTCCATACATACATACATACATAAATGGTCACAAGTAACTTGTAGTGGTGGCCGGTCAACGGGCCAAGGCCCGTCGGGCCCTTTAACATGCGGCCCGCCGGGACGGCACTTAAAAAAAATAAAAAAAAAAAATTAACAATGTAGCCCGTCGTTCGATCCGGCCCAGCCCGGCAGGACCAAAATTCTAAAAAATGGAACCGAGACCGAACCGCGACTCTATGGGTCCGATTCAACGAACCGGCCCTTAGGGTTCCTGGTTCGGGCCGGTTTGTGCCGGGCCGGTGCCGATTCGTGGGCCAGTTCACGGGACGATTCGGCCCGTGTCCATGTCTACTATTTATGTACCAAAAAGAAAAGGTCACAATATTTTTATACAAATGGAGTATTGACTATTGACCAATCATATTTCTTAACCAATAAAAATATATTTATATTATCCAATATCATAATTTTTTATATTAAATTATACATTATAAAGAACATGCTCGATCAGGGCATATCTGATGTCGTCCCTAGAGTCACTGCAGACTGCAGTCAGTCCTTAGGGTGTCCTTGATTTACACACGACACGCATATACCCACATAGGTGTGTGAAATCAAAAACCATAGGGGTTGACTGCGCTACCCCTAAAAGCAATATCAAATTTTCCGTATCCATGTATGATATGAGATTTGGAAGAGAAAAATATAATAAAATTGTCGGCAGTTTTGGGCTTTCCATAAACCTGAGGTTTTGTCTATAAACGAGCCAAACTCGAGTTTAGGGTACTCGAACTCGAGCCAGAAATCAAGTTTAAGCTCGACTCGTTTATCACTGTTAACGAGCCGAGTTCGACCTTTAGCGAGTCGATCTCGTGTTTTAACGAGTCGAATTATAAAAAGTTATATAAAAGTTCGTTTTTCAAGACTCGGCTTGTTAACTAAACGAGCTTTACATGAGCTCGAACTCGAACCAAACAGAGTCAAACCAGACTCGTTTACTTTAATTGCACTACCTCATGTCCATCGATAAGGACCAAAACTGAGTAATATTTTATATACATACCAGATTTCATTATTACCAAGAACTTGGACAGGTTCAACCAATTGAATTTCGGGTTAAAAAGATAACGTAATATCTTGAAGTCATAAAAGTTTATGGTCAACTATATCCAAGGCCCAATAAGAAGAAAGATGTTTAAATTTTTCATTAATATTTTGGACATTTTATTGGGATTCTCTCGTTTACTTAGGCCTCGTTTACTTTTATGATGGGATTAGATAAGATAGTCCTTTACTTTTTCTACATCAGCATCAGAAGAATTCTCTCCTTTGTTTACTATTAGATTGGCCGCAACTTTGATTCCTCAAAATTGGCTTCTACTTTTCTTACAATTCATATGGGTAAATCATAATTGACTGAAATGTCCCTAAACAATCCACCCGTAGCCTTTTTCGAGTACTCTTCTCTTTGAGCCAAAACGATTCTGAACCCTAGAAACACCAAGCTCCATAACCGAAAAAGGGCAAATCCTCCACCTTAATTTGACGAGCAGAGCGATTCTAGGTAACCCTCTTTTAAATTTCTTTTCTGTCGCGACCATACGGAAAAGGAGCAAAGTTTGTGACTTTCTGATTTTGGGAGGTCGCCTGCTAGGGTTTTTTGCCCGTCTCCCTTCTCAGCCCTTATAAAGCGTTGGTTTCGTAAATAAGGAGAAAAAAAAAGGTTTTAAAGTCATTTTCATGACTATTTGAGGGGTAAATATGGTATGAATAGTGCAGGATTGCAGATTCCCGTGTCCAAGCTGGGATAATTTATATCGAACAATGAGGGACTACTTTGCCACGTAGGAAATGCACCTCTGCGCCACATCACCATAATCCTATCAAAACCTACTTTAGTAAACAATGGATTCAGCAAAATCATATCCTTATCATTAAAAGTAAACGAGGCCTTAAAGACGGTTATTTGGATTTAGTCAGTAATTTCTGACTATTTTTTTAGTATTATTATTTCTTATTTATGTAATTATTGATTAGATCGTGTGCTCAATGTATTTTGTTAATCCGTTTAATATTTTATTACAATAAACACGAGCAAAAATCGCCTAAACCAAAAAATATTATTTCGCATGTTTTCTGAATTTCTGAATTACAAATAAATAATTTAAAATTATCAATTTGTGGTGAGTAAAATCGCATGCAAAGAAAAACATTCTATATATATAAAAAGTGCTCAATATGAATACTTATTTTTACAAATAAATACTTATTTTTTCTTTAATCTTTTCCAATACAAATTGTGCTTCGTTGCTATGGTATTATTTAAATATTTTAATAGTAATATTGTTTTCATAATTCTTAATTAGACTGTATTAAAAAAAATACATTGCATTAATAAAATTTACAAAATATTATCAAAAGCAATTAATTAAAACGACCTTTTTTTTATTTCTTCAAAAAAGAACAAATCACAAAATAATAATAAATTGTTACTTTTCTATTTTTCTTTCTTTCTTTTTTTTTTTTTAAATCTATACTTATATTAAAAACTATACTATTTAGTAAATGTAGTATGTAGAATAGTCAACTCTAATTAATGATTTGTTATTTTTATCAAGCAATTAATTAATGCATCTAATATTTTTGGTATGCAAATCAAATTAGCATTTAATTAGTTCCTAAAATATTGGGTATGCAATATTAATTTAGGAATACCCATGTAGTTCATAAAATGTTGGTATGTGATACGTAAAAGAAGATTTTTTAATTTTTTTAAAAATAAAATATTGCAACACGTAAAACTATTCCGGTTATTTTTTATTTTATTTTACATATAAAATCTAATCAATATTTAATGCATCCTACAAAATTGGATTTAGTTTAATTCTCCATACAATTGACCGTAACTTTTTTCAGTTGTACTTTATTTATTTATTTATTTTACATTTTTAAATTAATGAAGCTCTCTGAAAATACCAAATCAAATGATTTATGATTTTTTTTTTTAACAATTTGAAATCTATATAACCAGCTTAAAAAACTCATCGCTTATATATGGACGAGTTTAAGAAATTTCATAACCCAATTTATAAAATTTCATCTCCACGAGTCAAAAAAATCACATCCCTCATATATCGTAACAACTTTAAAGGTAAATAAATAAAAGTCTAATTACTACCATAACTCCATTATCTATATAGATTTTTTAAAAATCTAAATTTCACCTGTCTAATTACTAATATTTTAGATACTCTTAAATATTATTTGTATAAATTTTTTTACACATTTGCCCTCTCTCTATATATACATATATGGAGGTTAAATGAAGAATTTTTAGACATATTTTTCTCACGGGTAGTTTAGAAAAATTTAGGTCACTTCAAACATTATTTGTGAATAATATAGAATATTCTAGATGCCTTTATATATGTTATAAAATATTTTAAGTATTTTTAATATTTATATATCACACTTAAAAAGAATAATTTGCCAAAATAAAAACATTAAATACACATTGTAAATGTTAATAGAAACATTTTTCAGTTTTCGTCTTTGATTTTGTCAAAACAATTCTGATAAAATTGGTGAAGTCAAAATTTGTACGTAAAGTCTATCTATACTAAAAAAAAGGTAGATTCAAAATTCTTTATCTAATTTTTTCTTTTCTTTATCTAATTTCTTCTTATTATCTAATTTTATAGAAATCTGTTCTGATTTTGTTCAATCCTCTAATTGTATTTGTATTATATCCCATCAAATCGTTTTAACAAAAAAAAATCTCATAACATCCGATAAGTAAAAAAAAAGTACATAAAATCTTTACTAAATAAAAAAGGTTTTATTTATTATCTAATTTATTATTTAATTGTATGAAAATTTGTTCTGATTTTTATAGTACGTACTATAAATTGTGCACCCGTGTTCAGGAGCTACCTAACGGGCAAGCTATGTGGAAATAACTCATTTATTGCTTTTGTCCCGTGCATACGGTATATATTTGTATTACACATACTAGAAAATTGTGCATCCCGTGCATAACTCGTGTTCACATTTTGGCATATTACAAGTCACGTACATTTTTTTTTTATATATATCCCGTACATTTTTCTTTATTCATTTATATAATTATAAGACTTGATAAATGACCTTAATGTGTGCACCCGTACATCGCACAGGATCTGTACTAGTTTTATTTACTATTTATTTATTGATTTTGTTTAATAAATTTTGTTTGTAGCAGTTCAAAGCTTACACCATTCCTTCTTCCCCTTCGCCGCCAGGCAGAGATTTCCAGAAAAAAAAAGAGTGAAAAAAAAAAGAAGGCTTCATTTATAATCCATCGGTTGCAAGGAGGGCCAAAATTGAAAAGAGGAGAGAAAATCACACATGGGTTTTCTCTCTCCGGTGAGATTTAGACAGTAACATAAGGGTACATTTGATTTCTTGATTAATGCGAACAAAAAAAAAAATAAAAAAATAAAGCTAATGTGAGAATGTTCGTCAAATTTCAGGTTTTCTTGATAAAACCCATTCGGTCCTAACCTTCCTGTCGCCATCGATGTTCATGCCGGAAGCTTTTTGCGGGTCGGGTCGGGCCGGGTCGATTACTGCTTGGATTTTTCATGTTATTGCTCGCATTGGGTATACCATTTTTTTTTTCTAATTTTTTTTGTGTGACGATGTTTGAATTTTGTTGAAATATCACTTGTGAGTTGTCTACATTAATTCTACAGAAAATGAGGCTAGTATACTAGCGTCACTCCTCCCATCACTAATTGGTTTTGGGATAAAATCTCACTAAGGTGCATCTAGACTCACCCTGTTATGGTGCGCTATGGTGCGCTAATCTGTTATGGTGCGCTATGGTGCGCTAATCTGGTGGAATCGCACTCTCTTGCCTCGGTTCTAATATGGTATCAGAGCGGGCATGTCCTAGGACATGCAATGACTTTCTATCCGGCCTGCTCTGGGCTCTAGTATATAAGTTTAGTGGGCTACTCCTCCAATTACCAATTGGTTTTTGGGATGGAACCTCACTAAGGTGCATTTAGGCTCACCCTCTTATGATGCACTTCATCTGGTGGGACCATACTCTTGTCCCCCGGTTTTAATAAATTTATATATTTTAATCCATTTAGTCAACAACTTTTTTTGTGTTGTTTGTTGTTTTGATTTGGTTGTGTCTTTCAGGCTATTGTTAAATTGAGAGAAGAAATTGGATCTTTGCTATAAATCAAGCATTTTGATGCTTTAATATAAGAACACATTTTACTTTGATAAGCTCCATTTATCTGTGTTGTTTAGTTTAAGGTTAGCTTGTCTGAATCACATTGGAAAGATGAGCAGTACAAGAGCTGCATATTTAAACACTAGCAAAATGTCCTTTATCAGTAACCTTCCTTAAAGATTTGTTTGCCAAAATCAACTATATTAATATGACATTAACTGTTTACAGAGTTTTATTTGTCGATACAGAGATTAGTCCATACGGATTCTGGTTTATTTAGCATACAAGCTGACTCAGTTAAGCTCCTTGACATTTAGTTGAACGGAATATCGAGATGTAATCTTTCTTTATTTTTCATTCATTTGTATGTGGTAGCTATGTGGTACACGCACATGTACTGTTAAAACATTTCGACTGAGATTAGTGATATTGTATTATATTTTCTGCTAAATACAGGAAAATGCAGGAAACTATTCCGAATATTGGTTAGCAAATAAGATTTCAGTAATTACTTTTCTCATGTTGTCTTAATAAAATTTTGAAGTATTGTGGTGTTTGTTTTTTAACTGCTTCTACCATATCATTTGGAACAGGGTAGTTGTTGTGGGTTTGATTATTAGCCCAAACTGATTTTCATTTCTTTCATTGAGCTGTTGAGAAAAGCATAACCGAAACTCTTACTTATTAGAGATGAGCTACAAAGAAGTTCCTTCGTGTGAAAGCATCTCAACGAATAATCTGCCGATTTCTATGCATGAAGCTCATGGAGCTGGTGACGCGATGAAACCACCTACATTCGTAAATCATGGTGAATTGGATTTTTATTTCTATATTTTTTCTTGTCGAATTTCATTTCTCACATTTTGGGATATGATGTGAGTTGTAGAGTTTTTATTCGGAAAAGGCTTTGGATATAGGTCTTCTTCTGTGGAACCAGGAAAGAGAGAAATGGAGAAGCGGTAAAAAGGATGTAACTCGTTCGAAAAAGTGGCGTATACCAAAATTACGGTGAGTTGATTTCAATATTTACCAAGTTATGTGAACAGATAACAGTTTAATCGAATGTGAATTTGAATATTCGTTCAGGTATTGTTGTTACCAAGTTCCTTATCCGAGTAATTTATCATTGATCATTCTTGTTTATTTTGTTCTCGTGAAATTGCTCATGTAACTCATGGTGATGCTCATTGCCTCGTTCGATTGTGTTTTTTTTTTTTCTTTTTCTTTTTTCCTTTCCTAGAACATTGTGTCTGTGTATAGGTAAGAGATTTTGTTGTGGAGGGAGTTCAGCTTACGATAAAATGCTCGGAAAGAAGAAGCCATTACCCAGACCTATTCCCCTTCATGTATGTTTTTTTTTTTTTTTTTTTTTTTTCTTCTCGTTTTCGTGTTCTTTGATTTGATAACTCGTATGTGTGTTGGATTGTGGTGGCTATGATATCCGACTTACCAAACGAAGAACATAACAGGAAATGGTCGATTTTGTAGTCGATATTTGGGAGCAGGAAGGATTGTATGACTGAAGCCCACATGCCATGTTGTAAATGCGGATTTGTAAAAAGAAAGGTAAATGAAATGCTGGTTATTACATGAAGAAATTCTTGTGCTGTAAGAACGAGATTTGCTTGCATCGATATTTAGAAATATTTAGTGTGATCTCTACTGTTCTGAGACTGAGAGAAGTACTTGCAAGAAAGGGATGAAATTTTGATGTTTTATTTAGAAATTTGGAGTAATCATTCGTTTGTTCTTCCAAATTTAATCTCCCTCAAACTAAATCTGAAATATATATGCAAAAGATAACAGATTCACAAAGCAAGTACAAAGATAACTGATTCATGACTTCAAAAGTTGGTTGCTACAATGATTAAAAGTTGATGCAAGTAAATGGAAAGTCGCATCACCTGAACTTCGTATACTCTCACGCCTCTGCACACACATCCAAGTGCGACTTTAAAACGTGTTGGAACCACGTTAATTAGCCATTCATTGATTTTTTGTGTGAGACCGTACGGTTAGTTGGGTCGACCTGTTATGCTTTTTTGAATAAAAAAGCATATTTATATTGAAAATGTTCATGTTTTCTAAGTATGTCACTTATGTATAAAAGTATGTGTACATATTGAAATTTTAATATTTTATTTGCATGAGCTTGACGAGGTCAGCTTTTTAAGGATCAGCTCGACGAGGTCGATTTGTTAAGGTTCACCTTGACTTGACATTAGTATACAAATGCTCAAGATTGACTTAAGATCGATTCTAATTTTTCTCGAATTCAGCTCGAGTTTCGAATACGCATTTCTTAATTCAGACAATATATTTTTCTCTATGTTGGCTCAAATTTAGCCTAGGGGTATATATTTAGGTAAAATACATTTATGCTCGATTGGCTCGTTGAGTACTCAGACTCAAGTATAACTCAAGTTGGGATGTTGAGCTTGACTCATACTCGATCAAACTCAAGTTTCAGTTAAATTTTGACTCGGGTGCATGCAAGAAGTTGATTCTTTCACACTTATTTTGTGATAAATAAATAAATAGTTAAAAGAACCCAAAAGAAAAGAGATGTGAAAAAAATTGCAAATAAACCACATTATATATAAACGGTTTAGGGTTATAAAGATACTAATACAATAAATTAATAAAAAATTGCAAATAAACCAAGTTATAAAGATACTAATACAATAAATTAATAAAAAATTGCAAATAAACCACATTATATATAAACGGTTTAGGGTTATAAAGATACTAATACAGTAAATTAATATAAATATAATAAACGATAATTTGTTTTAATACACAATAACAGCCATAGAGAGGAATTAATACACAATAATAGCCATAGAGAGAAATTTGTTTATTTTGTTTATCAATAATAGCTTACAAATGTTATTTGTTTAGGTATAATAGCTTACTCGGGCCAATTTGGGTATAATATGATATGGTATTCAAGGTATTTCAATCTTCAGAGTTAGAACATTCAGTTTTGGATAAGAGTTGACTGTTATATTTATATTATTATATATTATGCTATTTTTTATGCAATGTTTGTCGTATAACTTTTTTATTTTTATAATAATTTTTTAATATTATCTTTATCCATATCATTTATATAACTACCAAAAAATTGGATTTATGGTGTATACTAATTAAATCTAATAATCATTAAAATAGATATAGCCGTATAGAATATTCTAAAAATATTGGGACTATACTCTTAAAATAATTTATCTATATAGAAATAAATATTGGGACTATACTTTTAAAATAATTTATATATATAGAAATAATGAGAACATTATAAAAAATTAGTTAAATAAGACTATCATAAATTCAAATACGATCTTTTCTAAATATATTTGGAAACAACCATGTATTTTTCATTTCCATGAAATGTGTAACTCAATGATATTTTTTTTCTCTCACGTTTTTCTTCAATTATTATTATTTTTTTTATATGTGCAAATCTCTTTATCTATGATTAATTCATACATTTCTTCCACCGAATACAAAATAATATGATGCAGCATGTGGTAGACAAAAAGGGATTAAGAACTCAAAGAACTCAAGAGATTTTTTATTCAATCGTAAAAACCCCCTTCTCCCCCATAGAAGGAGTACAATAAATAAAGACCCAACATTCCTAACCCTACTAGGTTATCTTGGTAAGCAAGATAACTATTTATTTAATAATAAAAAGAAACATAAAATAGATAGGAAATAAACAAACTAATAATTTGAACTTAAATAAACTAGATACGAAGCCGGTCGAACTTGTCCAAGAAAGCCATCGCGGCTTCATCTCCATCATAATACCAGGTCGAGTTTTTAAATTATCTGTTGATTATGTTGATACTATTTTGATACTAGTGAAAAGTTGTAAAAATTGATGTCAATTAAAAATATATTTTAAAAATGTTTTTAAAATTTGATAATGAGTTTAATGGTAAATGAATTAATATTTGATGTGATAGTTACGCAAAAAAAAAAAAAGGTTTAACAACGAGTTTTTCGGATGAAGATGGTTGAGTTGAGGAATAATTGAGAAAACACCGTGAATTTAATTGTGCATCGTAATATTTATTAGAATATTTACTTGTGAGTTGTCCAACATCATTTATATATGGAACATGGACCTAATTTATAAGTCTACTGGACTACTTCTTCTACTAATTGGTTTTGAGATGAAACCTCACATTAAACTTTTCCTATCTTGGTGCGCTTCATCTGCGTAGGACCACACCCATTTTTCCCGTTTCTTACAATATTCCTAATAAATTTCATTTGCCTTTCATGTCCTCAGCACTCAAAAAGTGAGCTTGGGTAATTAGGAAAACGAAACACACCACCGTGGAGAAAAAAAAACACCACGACAAATTATATCATTTGTTTCAAATCAATAAAAAAAAATTAAATTATTTCTTCGTCAAAATTGTCCTAACAAATTGAAAATTATAATGATTAATGAGTGATGAATTTGATCCTATTGGGCTGGGTTCTGAGCCCGAACGCAAAATTGAGAGGCCCGCACCGGAAATGAGAAAAAAAAATGCCCAAGAAAGAGAAAAATCAAATAAATAAATAAATAAATAATTAAATAAATATAAACAAAATTCTTGAAAGAACCAGAAATTTCTCCTCAAAAATGGCGACATGCTCCTTTTCATCTCCGACGAGCGTTAAGCACCACAGTGCTCCGTCGCCGATTTACAACTGCACCACCGCAAACACCAAGTCGAGAGCTCTTTGCTTCACTGCTTCTCATAAATTTAATCTGCACCGTTCATTCCTCTTCAAACGCAATCCTTGGTCGGGCCGCTGCTACGCCGCCGGGCCACCATCAGAACCGCCTTCCGAGAAAAGTTTAGCTCCAATTTCAGGTGCCCGCGTTTTCTTCTTTACTCTTTTCCTTTTTCTTTTCAATTCCTCGTTGAGTGCTTTTAACTTTGAAAGCATTAAGTTGCTATCCGGCAAATATGTTGACTGAGAGTGTATTTAATCAGGAAATTGATGGTGTTTATTCATTTTTCTGGGACTAATGAAGTAATAGTGACTGTGATTGGCTTGCCCTATTGTTATGGTTCAGGGATTGAGAAAGTGATTTGGGTTTTAAAGTGGGAAAAAGTTGTAACTTCGTTAACTCAGCATTTGAAGAACACATTGTGCTTAATATGTGCATAAAGTTACTTTCTTTTGGTCCTAATGTGATTGTGTTTGACAATTTTGAGTCTTGAGTTTTTGTTTTGATGCTGAGTCCACTTTGAGTATCGAAGCATCTTTGCTTTTAGTAGGACTTACACACCATTTCGAGCATCGGATATTAATTGAACTGTTTTTGGAAACATCTTCAGGGGACCAGTTGCTTTAGGAAAGAAGATTGAATGTTATTAATTGCGATTAATGAAAAATTAGTTCATCTGTGTCGTATTAGATCTCAATGTCAAAGTGATGCATGAGGTAGAAGTATCGTCACTTGTGAATCCATGCTGCGAGTGAAAAAGAAAATGTTGGAGGCAAATTGATAAATCATGGCACACGGATATTAAAGGGCATCAAGATTCATTACTGTGATGATTTCATCATTCTTTGGTTCAATGATGATATATGTTGGTTGTCTAACAGTATAGTGCAAGACAACCTTTGTGTGTCTCTTTATGTGTAGGAGCTTAAGCTGTAACTTGTAAGTACACTTATAGACGGAAGTCCATTATTATGCAAGGAAAGTTCTTTGAGATTGCTAAATCTTTTGAGTAAACTCAATGACATTATTAGGACTGAGATTATAACTGTGAATTTCTGATGATTCTTGAATTGGTTGAATAACTTTGGATGGCCTGAACGTCCCGTCGAAATTAAAATCTCAACATTTTAGTTTCAAGATATCATCTTCAATGCTAGAAGCTTTTGGATGATACTTGCGCGGGATTGAATCTCAACTCAGGTTTGAGGATATCTTCTTGACAAAATTCAGGGAGCAAGAGACAAATGCTCAAATTACAAATTAATGTTCCATGTGATGATAATAACTGCAAATACATGTGTTATAATTTCACGCCAGAAATGAAAATCATAGACATGAAGGCACCGTGAAATGGTTTTCTTGTTTATATTTCATCATGGCGATTGCTTTTTTTTTTTTTTAAAAAAACTAATTGCTGTTCCATTGTTATTTTATTTGGCAATTTGGTAGAAGCCATTTTATTTTTCGAAATAGAGAAGATGAGAGAGAAACCTAAACCGGACACTGTGAAGTTGTCATCCAGTATCGATTAAATAACGTAATGATTTTTTGCACGTTTTGTTGGAGCGTGTGTTGAAAATCATTTTTCTTGCTGGTAGAAATAATAGTTTACCAAAATAGTGATGCTGAAAAACCACTTTTCGATGTTAAATTTTTGTTAATGTTTTTGTTCTACATTCCCACCTCGAAGCAACAAATGTTACCGATCTAGCCACATACAGACATGAGTACTTGTTAATTTGTTGTCTATTCATTGATATTTTCGGAAAACACAGAAAATCTCGAAAGAACTTGGGGTGTCAGTTGATGTGCTGGGAAAAATACTTAAATTCCCTTTTTAATTGATCTTAAATGGTTTATTTTTGTTTTCTTCTCTGAAACCATATTGTAGATGTTCTTTTCGACCCATGGGAAAAGTTCAGAAATTGTTAAAAGAGAAAAAAATTGTTTTTGGCTTAAAAAGGTACTTATTGTTGCTTAATCAATCTTGCATAAATAAATTTGGTGGTTTGTTTGCCACTTTTCCTGTTCGAGAATTCTCCCTCTCTTTTCCATGAGTTGTGTAATATTACACTCTCTTGAATTTATTCAACACTTTTAGCTTTCCTCATGATTCCTCTCTCACCGGAGACTAATGGGATATTCTAATGATTGTATATGATGCACGACCACTTGAATTTCACTTCAGAGATAACCCAACTAGAGGATATACTTTTCGTTTTCTCCTATCGTGGTTTGATGGTAAATATCTTGACGTTTCTAGTTCAGGTTCCCTCATTGGGCTTCCCAATAAATACTTCATACACTCATCACTTGACATTGATATAGCTTCTGCTTGTCTTTCTTGAAAATATCTTTCGTCACTTCTTCTCCGTTTTTTTGTGTATCAGGTGTAAGATCGGCTTTCACGAAATTTCAGGACACCTTGCAGATATTCTTTGCTGTGCTATTTTGGATGTCTCTCTTTTTCTGGTCTTCTTCATGGAATGGAGGGGACAGCAGCAAGCAGAACAAAGGATCTCGATTTAGGAAATAACTGCGTAAGCTGCCACGCTGTACAGATAGAAGCAGTACATGAAACTTAGTTAGAAAAATGTGTAATGAGAGGTATTTTAGTAATTTTTACGTATACTCGGGTAGCTCCTCAAACGGTCATAACCAATTTCAGCTGGATTCACATTAAAATGAGCCAATTTCACTTAACAAAAGGGCTCTCTGTTTGATGACTTTACTTGTCCTGTCTGCTTGGTGCCTTCCTAGACTGACATATAACTATGTAAGGTTCAAACAATGAGCTTCAGCCAGCAGTGCACATGTTTAGGTGTGGTGATTGATGTTCTTTTTACACACCCAAAGTACACTTCTGTCTCGGGCTTATTGGTGCAAAATCTGGTCCTATGGATATGAGCTTTCGGAAAATTTCGTCAGCGCCTCATTGAGATAGAGTGCACGGGCTGAAGGTAGAAACAAGCTAGCTCAAAAGAAGTCGAGTCGGTCACATGATTTGACAGTCTATTAAAGAAACTGATGTGGAACACACTACTTAATATATAAGAAGAATATTATAATGATACGAAACACTCGTTGATAGAGGCACGTGGCATAACAAAATCGAGCAGTTTGGGCACCTGGACAGTACACACGGGTTGCTCGGGCAGCAAGGCAGTCCAACTAGGCAATCTTGGGCAACGATGCGACGTCCCTACCTGTATAATAGGTGATGTATGATCGTTCAAACTCAAGACACTATGGGGCGATTGGATATGGATTAAATCAGTTATGATTTAACTTGGTGAGTTAAAGTGAATTATTTAGAATAAAATAAATTTAAAATAAATAATATTTAAAATTTAATTATTATAGTTGATATAAGAAATGATATGTAGTTAAAATTATGTGAGTGAATGAATAGTAAATTAAAATTGATGTGACGTACGAGAAATGAGAATGACTAATTAGTATTATTTAATGTTTTTATAGAAAATAGACTAGTTGAGTTGTGTTGGATTTTGAATGAGGTGATCGGATACGAAATGATTCAACCGATTTAACCGGTTGAATCAGATCGTAACTCATATCCATTCACGCCCTATTACATACATACAAACTATATTGTTGTTGTTCATTTTCTTCTTCATTCAAATACAGATTGTCGGAGTCTCTATGTCGAGACAAGTCTACTGAATCGTTCGAGAGCAGATCCAAATCGCTCGAGTCCGATCGATGTTGTTTTGCACGCCAATTATTATTATTACCCAAAAAAACCATTCTATCACACCATCAAGGAATCCTATTGGTTGTACGTATTTCCGGTGGCTCGTGGGCCAAAACCACCATACCTAAGGGCCCTCCACCACATTCACCAGTGGCGCCTCATATCGCCACCCAATGCCCCTTCACGTCAACATTTCAATCTCAATAAATAGAAACACTAAACACAAATTCTTGTGTAATGAGAAACAATAATACAATATCCATGTAATATTATACCAGTACTTAAAAATAAATAAATGTACAAAGAAAAAAATAATAATAAATGCTTGTTTTTTTATTGTATAATTAAAAAATACGTCACAAATAACCCATAGAATTTTCAATTTTCTTTTTATTATAATTTTGAAAAAACTGTTTGATTGAGAATTCGAAGTTAGAAGTTGCCTTCTTTAGTTCTTTATGACATGATTGGTATATTTAAACGAAATTTGATAGGAATAAAATGAGTTGAAGAATGGAATGAATGTGGAAAATGAATGAACAAGTTTTTCCATTGTTGTGTGATATATAGAAGGAATAAAACCTAAATGGAATGACATTATCGTTCTATATTATCATTTATCACTATTTTATAGAAAATAAATTAACATTTATATTAATGTTATTTTTTTATGGTAATAATAAAATTATTTAATTGATTAAAAAATAAACTATATTTTAATAACAAAAAATTCATTTTATTTCTTTAAAAAAATTATATTTCAATATATATATTTTTGTATAGTTACACTCTTATTTATTATATAATAAATTAGTGAATGTGTATTCATATACAATTAACTAATACAATCACAAAAACTCCTACAAGCACATGTGCTCGAATATAATTTTCAATATTATAATTCAATTTAGGCTAAATTTTATTTTCAGTACACTATGTTGGTCATTTTCCGAAAAAGGTTCATCATATAGGGTGTCATCAATAATGGTCTACTAAGTTACAAATTTAATCAAAATTCATACAAAAACCAAGATAGTGTACTAAAACAGACGATCAATTATAGTACACTATCTTGGTTTTTGTATAAATTTTGATTAAAATGGCAACTTAGTGGACCTTTATTGATGACGTCCTATATGATGAATCTGTTTCGGAAAATGACCAACATAGTGGACGAATTTTAAAATTTTGCCATTCAATTTATGAATAAATATACAATATATGATGTACAAAAGTATATTAATTTATGAATAAATATATAATATATGATGTACAAAAGTAAAATATATCTTTTTAATTTTTTTAAATGCATTTTTTTATATTATTTTTTATATAAGTATTTAATATTTCTAATTAAAATATGAACAATAAATAAAAAAATAAGTTTTTTATTTTCTTATTTGAAATAAAATATTTTTATTTAATATAATTTAATCATGACTTATATATATATAATTTTTTTTTAATTAGTATTTGTTAATTATTTTTTTTGAAAAAATTGATTCCTACAAATATGAGAATGGTCATCCTTATTAGCTATGGAATGGCTAATTTCATGGAAATGAGTTTTGTGATTCCATCGGAATTTGTCATTACTTTTAAAAAAATATACCAAACATATGAAATGAAATGAAATGATTATTCTATTCCTATGTTATTCCCTCGTACCAATCATGACATTATATCTGTATAATTGTAAATATTGAACTAAAAAGGATTTCATTATTGCCTTCTCTATATTCAAAGTTTGTGTTGATGAGGATGGAAGGAATAAATTATATATTGAAATAAAAAGAAAAAAAAAACATATGACAAATTGTATTTGACAGAAAGAAAGTGCCATAAAAACATCATTTATTTATGGCTATTATCAAGCATAATTTTTAATAATTATTGTATATACAAATCAATGTTCCAAAAATAGATGGCAAAATTGCATTTCTAGTCCCACTGGTTTAACATTGTAGCATTGTAGTTTCCAGGATTTTAATTTTTTCTCTTTTGGTCCTGTAATTTAGTATTTTGTTGCAATTTCGGTCATTTGAGACTAAAATTGCAGCAAAATATGAAATTACAAGACTTAAATTGCTAATAAAAAATCCATCCAAAAGATTTTTCATTAGCAATTTAAGTCCTGTAATTTTATATTTTGTTGCATTTTCAGTCCCAAAAGACTGAAATTGCATTAAATTTTAAAATCATAGGACTAAATAACAAAAATATTCAATTCGTAGGACTAAAAACGCAAATGGATCAAACCAACAGGACTAAAATTATAATTTTTGCCAAAATACATTTATATCATATAGAATTTTAAAGCGTACGAGTCTGTCACTTAAATTCGAACGAGAAATTCGAGAAAAAATACGTATTCTCATGATTTGTATCCACGAGTGAATTGATAGGAATTCTCTTGTTAAAACCTTATGAATCGACTAGCTATTCCGCTATTTGCCCTTTCTTCGCCGACAGACACGGAAAGCAAGGTCCGTATTCGAGGATAATAATAATATAGATGAGATGAGATTATTTATGTTTCTCTTTATAACTAGTACAACGCCCGTGTATTACACGGGTGCTTGCTAATTTTTTTTCTTAAAATCTAAAATTAATAAAAAAAAATAATTGAAAATTTAAATACCTTTTATAAATTATATACATTATTATATATTTAGTATGACACTTTTTATTTGTTCAAACTTACATATGTTATTTTATAATAATTTTTTTAACTTACAACATATAACTACATTAAACATAAATATATCATTTAAGAAATAATTTTATTTTTCTAATAAATTTTAATAAATATTATTATTTTTTATTATTATAAAGATAAATATAATTTATTTATTTCATATATACAATATGGATGTCAAATCGAAGATCATCAAAAGATGATTAATTTGATATATTATATATGTAAAACCGATAAGAAATACAAAAGTTATCAATTTTTAAAATACATTTACAATTCAATAACTAATTGAAGGAAACAAATCAAAAGTCAGGGATATATTAGTCATTTAGTGTTTTACTATGTAAAATTACAAGGAATTAAAAGGTTATATTAGTACAAATAATATTAAAATACCTAAGTTAGCTAATTAATATCTATGGAATGTCCAAACCTAGATTATTAATTATTAATATATCAATATTATTTGTCCAAACCTAATTACGATTGCCAAGTAAGATTTCGAAGCACCAGAAGCAGCCACGTAGGCTCAGCGCATTAGGGAATTATATATAGGGAGGATATGAGATTTTTAATTTTTATTTTTTTTTAAATATATGTATTTATAACAAAAAGTATGACAACCAAAAGTATTTGGATGAGATGATTTAGGTCTATTCCAGCCTAACCAGTGGTCTCGTGTTCGAGCCCTAGGAATGCAGCAGTATTAAAACTCTTGAGGGAGAGCTTTGCCGCCCTTGTGGTCTTACTCGGCTCAATTTTGGATTAGTCGGTTCCCCTGTGGATCC
>CACSLK010027751.1:9750924-9761677 GCA_902706635.1 Striga hermonthica | reverse complement strand
TTCACTTAAATAGGCCGTGTTATCCCCGGTAGTTACCATCTTCCGGATACCACTTGCGAATTAAACACATCAACAATTACGGATTGAAGACCTAATTCAGGTGTAGATATGCAAAACCTAATCTAGGTGATCAATCTAAACAAGACTCAACACATCATGGTTAATTATTCAAAATAACACAAACAATTCCAAAAAGATATTGAAATTATCAACCAGAAAATTAATCAAACATTCATCGAGTCTTAGGGTTCAACTTTCCCGGAACTAGAATAAAAACTACTCTAACATAATAAATAAAAATATAAAGACAAAAGAGAGAGATTAATTATCTCCCTCGTGTGCGGGTGCGGCCTCCCTCCGCGATTGATCGGGTTCTCGTTTTCTGCTTGCGTATCTGTCTTTCTGTGCGTGGCGGCTTTTTTTCTTCTCTGTTGGTGGCTGCGTGAATAATAATTCCTCCCATCATGAATGATCCTCCCAATATATATAATTCTCCTCCAATTAAAAACCACTTCCAAATAAATCCTAAACAAGTTGGGTCCTTTTAACCATCCAAATTTTGATTGGTCAAATCTATTCTCCATGTGATCAGACAAGTTTTGGGCCCAATTTATATTAATGTGCTGCGGGGCTTAATGGGATTTTCTCGATCCGGTATTCGGGCACCTCGACAATTTATCGCGTAAATTTTTATCCAATGCTTCGCGAACCCAAATTACTCCAAAATACTGAAAATAACACATAAAAATATCGAAGCAAATAAATTCATCCAAACAATAAATAAGTCAAAAAATATATAAGTGCGATAAAATTAAACATATAAAAATAAGCTAATAAATATATAGAGTACACACTTTTTCCGACCAATCACTAGATTATCAACTAGTTTTACTAAACATAACCTTAGTATATCCAATCGAATAATGAGTTTAATTAAAAAAAATTCGTTGAATATCTAGTTAATATTAATATAAAAATAGTAAAAATTGGTCACTGCGATTTTCTTTTTCTTCTTTTTTTGGGGGGAGGGGGAGAGAAATATTCCGTAGAGTGGGGGATTAAGGCCGGATTTCAACCTGTATATAGTCAAAGCCCTAATTGGGCCGAGAAAGTCATAGGTCTACACAATATCAAACAACAACCGAAAACAAAAAGGAAAAAAGAAAAGAAAACAATAAAAAAGAAGAGTCTGAATCTGGCTGACAGGTGCTCAGGCGAGCAGTCAGTACCACAAAGTGGGATAAAGCACCAAAAAAAAAAAAAAACAGCTATCGAAATCTGTACGATGGGTAGCCCTCTGCACAAGAGTGCGGAGGCGGAAGGGGGGCGTCGTCGTCCGGGTCGAGTGCGCCTATGGGGAGTGGAGGCACCGAGGCTAGCTAGGTAATTAGCAGGTCGGTTCTCCTCACAGAAAATGTTTGAGATCCGTCAGCGAACCACTGTAGTGAGCGAGTGCTGAATTTTCCACGAGTCCTGGTGACTCGAGGTCAAAAGGGTGGGGACAACAGCAACATTTAACTCAATCCAAATGTGGGTAGAGATAAAAGCTGCAATTTGAAGACCGATCTGAAGCGCCTCAACCTCCGCGTTGTAGCTCGAGGAGACCTGAAGAGGGACGTGGAAGGTGATAATAAGAGCGCCGTTGTGATCCCTAATCAAGCCTCTGCCTCCGATGGCTCTTGTGAGTCGGTAGAAAGATCCGTCAGTGTTCAACTTAAGGGTCTCAGCTAAACAATGGCTCTAGGGTGTGGGTGCTGGGCAGACGGCAACGAAGGCGACATGAAGGGGTGGGACGGCGTGCAACATGTCCAGTCTCGAGTTGTGAATCCGCCCAGAGCTGTGAGGAGGGAGAGATGTCGATCAAATTACAAAAATACTGTGAGATCACATAAAAGTAATATCTTTATGCTTCGCACTATTCCAATCTGTCCAGATGAACCACATGATCAGACAATAAATGAGGAAACCCACGTGCCTAAAGTGTGTGCGCAGTGAAAAAAAAAACTCAGGGGCATAAAGAAACTGTTTGTAGTGGGAAGAGGTATAAGAGTATAAATGACAAAATGCTCTCCTCGTAACCTCGCTCTCTAAAAACACATGTGAAAAAGTCTCAGTCTAAAAATCACCAGTCTCAATATAATAGTAACACCGCGAGAGGAAGGAAACTCCTTCTCGCCTGCAGCACAGAGTCGATCGGGATCTAGCGTAGAAGAAGGCACCAAAAGAAATCAGAGATGGACGGGGTAAGAAGGTCAGTCCAAATTACCCCGAAGAGAAGGTTATGGCGGTTACCAAGTCATACTTCTCCCAAACTGAAGCTGTAGAGAAAGCACTATGTAAGTCTCCACATCCCACCATCCGAAGATGGTCACTACCAAAATTATTCTTTGAAGTTTAAAAATAACCCGAGCAAATTCGAAATTTTGAAGTATACATCAGAAATATAAGTTTAAATTAGACATTATTTTTTTTTTGTAGCCAGTCACAGTATCCGGAGCTATGCTCCGACTAATCCGTTGGTCGACTCGGGTCGCACACCTGGCAGTGGTGGGTGAGTTTCCCAACAAGGGTTTTTTGCATTCACAAGGACTCGAACCCGATACCTCGCTTAAACGACATCAAACTGCTTACCACTTGAGTCAACCACTGTTGTTAAATTAGACAATTATTTTAATTATCTAGTTGATATTAATTTAATTTCTTAAGTTTCCTTTAGTTTCATTTTCCTCTCTCATTCACCATTTGCGTGATTCCATCTGCATACATTTGATCTAATAATTCGAAACTGATGAATAGGGCTTGGATGCCTGGCATAAATTCTATGCCTAATTTTATTTCTAAGAAATACTCTCATAGATTGATCGTTATATCATACGCATTTTTTTTTATTTTTTTTTTTCTATCTCGCCGAAAAAATCCGTATTATTTGCCAAGCTTTTCTCTATCACTGATCCAAAATTCAAATAGTAGATGTGAATTTACTCATTTTCTCCAGTTTATTAATTAACAAGACGAAACTTCATATTTTTGTTTGAGGTGAATAATCGCAGGCCACTTGAATCCAATGGAGATGGAGCATGGTGATACATTACTGGGTAGTTTATTTCTTTCTTAAATCATGGTACTAAGTAATTGATTTGTTTGTTTTTCCATAGGCTATGAATATGTTGTCTGTTTTTTGTTATTTGGCGTAGTTATTGGTGCTTGTGCTCACTCGGAGTGCGATTATTTGGTCGGATTTTTTTATTTTTTTTTTTTTTATTCAGAGTCTTGTCAATTGATAACATTCATGTATCCAGTAAGCCATATTGCTTTTGTAGCCTATGGAGATAATAAAGCTGAGTAATTACTTATCGCAATGGTTTAAGGGACTTTGGAAAGTAATTACTTGTGTTCATAGCATGATAACAAAGTGTTTTTAGCACTGAGTTACCAGTTGAAAAGGGTAGTTTGAAAAGTTACCGAACAAAGACAATATCGATTCTCGAGTGTAACTTCTGATTTGCAGGGCATGACTGGGAAATCGTGTGTGGCCAGCAAAGTAAGATAGTGAATGAAAGAATCGTGCAATGAGTTTGCAAGTGGATGTTGATGGAGGATGCAAAACAGGCCATATAATTTTTGAGTTTTTTAAGTTTCATCTTCAGCAGTTTTTGGAATCGGTTATTTAGTTTTATATAGCTTTCGATTTTGTAGTCTGACCGTATAATTTCTAAACACCCACCGGATATTGTATGTTCAAATTGTATATGCTTAAGTGATTAAGGAGAGAAACATAACGAATAATAATTCTTTGCATAAGAACTGATACTTTGATTGGTTTAATTTGTCATCTAATTTGTGATAGTTTCTGTTTTATCAGGGACTTTAAGTAAGAAGATCCATTTGTATTCCTTTGAATAATATCTACACTTGTTGTTCATTTGAATGGTTTGAGGTTTATGACCCAAAAAGTACTACTTATTGGTCATTTCCAATCCTTGGCCCCACCGATGTGCTTTTTTGTGCTCAGTTTTTAATCTGTTTGTTTGAGTCCCTCCGAATCTATGAAGGGTTATAATGATATTGGTTTGTGAGATTGCGAGAAAAATGATTTATCAAGATTGATGTGATGGTTGACTGCAAGCTGGCGTCACGATTCTGCGAGTATGAAATGCAGTAACTCGAATTAAATGTATTTGCCTTTCACGGAGAATAAATCACTTTATTACACTATATAAACGAAACATTTTGCTAGGGTTGGAACGTAGGCACAAAACAAAAATATCGGCGGCGGCTCGTGTCCAATCGAAGACCGAAGAAGGAAGAAGTTTTCTGGCTATTTTTTCTGGTACTCTTATAAGTTTCCTACATTGTTTTTATTGATTGCTTCTCGATTTAAGAATCAATAGTAAATCTCTTTATTAGTAACATTGGGATTTTTTTTTTTTTTTTTTCTCCAATTGCATAGCATTATTTAGTTGTTCCAACCATGCTTGGAGTTATTGAGAAATGTTTGAAAAGATCTCTTTAAAATTGATACATTTATGCTTATTTATTAGAATTGTTATTTCCCACACGACACGAAAACGCGAGCATTTTAAAGGATTGCTGATTTGATGGCGATTTAGGAGAGTTGATCGGTGGATATAATTGCTGTAATGTACATCATTTTTGGGTGAGGTTTCTGTTCACAAATCATTAAAGGGTGAAACTTTTATAAGGGATTCGAACGTCAAGAGTATCTTTGAAAGATGACTAGGTAATTTACAGCATTATGAATTTGAGAAACATGACCAAATGTAACAAATTTACATCCTGTAAATAATGGCTGTTGTACTATGGTTTTTTGATGTGATTGAATTAAGATTTCTCGCATTTTGATGTGATTCAAAAACTTATTAGCTGTTTCATGTCCTTCTAGCCGTTTCTTGATTATTAGATATAAGTTACTGAACAATTTGTTCATACCAGAGTTCACCACAATGCCTATACTTTTTTTATTTTTTTTTTTTAATTTGTTCAGTCAGTATTTGTTATCTTAGCTGCAGTTATGAATCTTTTTCAATTCAAGGCTCACACTTCGTAATTGCATTACGAGAGCTTTCTCTTCAATTTAAGAACTTGAATGAAAAAACCCTGACTCATATATTTTTCTCTTAACAGATAACCAAAAGCAGCTAATCTTATCAGCTCATGGATTCCGTCCCAAAACGTCGCAAATATCAAGAGATTGATATAATTAGTAACTTACCGGACGAAATCCGCTGTCACATCCTCTCTTTTCTTCCAACCAAATTCGCTGTCGGCACTACCATCCTTTCCACAAAGTGGAGAAACTTACTGCCTTCCGTACCCAACCTAAAGCTCCAATTACACGACTCGTTACTCCTCGACCCAAAATCAAACTCCTCTACCCAAATACAGAGCTTCGTAAAATTTGCCGATAATCTACTCAAAGTCACCCTACGTAACGCCATCTCAGTACAATCGCTAGTCATATTATGCAAAAAGCTCAACGACGCACGTCCTGTTGCCACCTGGATTTCCTCTGCGTTGCTTCTCGGCATTCAGAGATTGGCTGTCCAAATCAGCAGCCGGCTCAGGCACCCGTCCGCTTTGCTCTCCAGCCTTAACGGGTCCAATCTTGGTGCGCTTTACCTGCGGGTCGATCTCAGGCCTAAGCCCAACCCAATTCCTTATGGGCTCGTTTTCAGTTTCCCCAAACTAAAAGTCCTCGTTTTCCACTCCATGGATTTCAATCTTGTTAACTCGGTTTTATTGGGCTGCCCTGTGCTTGAGGTCTTAGTCGTGAACAACTGCACTCCTTCTTTCTTTCCGGGGGAAATGCTTTCGATACGTGTCCCTTCGCTTAAGGTTCTGTGGTTGTATAATATGATGAACGTTTTCTTTTGCGTGCTCGAGCTTAATTCCCCTGGACTTTTGCACTTCTTTCATTTTGGATACATGCCGATTTTTTATCGGGCTACGAAAATGAGGTCCCTTTCCGTGGCCCGCCTGAGTCTTAACGAAATCGGAGGTCAACGTCAGGTTATAGGCGACGAGCAAGCGATCGTGGCTATTAACGCGTGCTCGGATGTTGCGAGGATACTGCTCACCGAAAATTTCATCTCGGTAATGAATGTTTTTTTTTTTGTATTTTTACGAAACTTAAGATGGAACGCCTTTTTAATGTAGTTTGTAGATATTTATGTTATGCGCTTCTTTTCTTGATATTTCTTTCTCGGCAGATGTTGTACCGTTGCCCCCAACGAATTCCGAGTTTTCCGAAGATGGTTGACTTGGGAATAGTTGGCATGAATCATTCTAATGGGTGGGAAGTTCTTCTGGGATTTGTGGCTCGGGCGCCGAATCTCAAGAATATTTATGTGAAGGCGGTATGTTTTTTATTGCCATCTGTGCTTATTATTTTGTTTTTCATCTGCTTCTATTTTATTAGCCTCTTATGATTTTGTTTTTATTTTACTCAGAACTTTCACGCTGAAGGGTACGAACGTTTCAAGGCTGCCTTGAAGGAAACAATGACTGTTGTTGTTCGTATGCACAATCCTGATATGTTTCAGTTGAAGATCGAAAGGAACGCGCAAAACGGAGAAAATTGTGTGCGTATATGTGGTGGTGCAGTGGCGAACTGAAGTTGTGGGGGGGTTTTCGTACTCTGAAGGTAAAGGTTTTTGGACACTGTGAAACGTGCATTTTTGGCGTTGTCACGTAAGTTTTTTGAAGTTTTTAATTTCTTTTGTTGTGTTGATTGTCATAGTTTTTGGGTACCTCAGATTGTGCTTATGGACCACATATATCAATTTTAAAGAAACTGTGATAGCTTAAAGTCTGGGGCCATCGGAAGGAAAACTTTGGTTCAATGCAGTTTTGCACGAACTGAAATCCTAATATATTGAAAAAAAACTAAGAGAAAATCGAACAACTAGTCGAATCGTGCAATTTGGTTCGGTCGGTTAAGTTTTGTTTTTTTCTTTATTGTAGGAACTTTTTTAGTTCTGTTTCGATTATTATTTTTTGTATGTTGCATTAGGCCATTTCCAGTCATTATCTCTACTCAAGAGTGAAACAAAAATCAAGTTTTGTCAACCATTCGTGCTATATTTATTCCACAAAATATTTTCTTTTTATTCTCACTATTTTAATTATTTTAATATCAAAATGTAATTTAATTTCTTACATAATTTTCCACATGTTTAATTATTTTAATTGTTATCGTTGTATATTTAATAAATTATAAAATAGTATAACAATGTTTATATAATGATTATATTATTTACTAAAACATGTATTAAGTATTCACAATAATATTACAGATTTACTAAAGTATTAACTAAGAATTAAGAGAATTTTCAATTTAGGTCATTGAAATTAATTTCTTGTGTTAATCCTTGTTCATTCAATAATTTACCACATATTTAAATGAAGATGTGTATTATGTTGAAAAAAAAAATTATTAATTTTTTTCTTGCACAATTTTAATCTTAAAAAATTACAAAAATAAAAATATAATAAATCAATATATAAAAAGTACAAAAGTTATTTAACATAAAAAATTAATTTATTAATACACATTATACAAAAAAATTACGAATAATATTATGCTAAGATGAATTAAATAAATAAAAAAAAAAATGTAGTGTGAGCTAGTCGTAATGCTATACTTTCACACTCCGGTTTACTCCACTTCACCACATTTTCAGCACAAAAAACCACCCCAATTTCAGCACATCTAGACCAAACGCATTACTCTCGCACTCCATTTTACTCTACATATCATTTTTATTTTGTTTTTGGTTTGATGTATTTTAATGTAATATTATTGGTAAATTTGTGTACTATATGGATTAGTAAATATATTTATCATATTAAATAATTTTAAGATTTTTATTTATTGATATATTATAATCTTATTTTGTATTTTTTAAATATCATAAATAAAAAATTACCACAATAAAACAAGGAGATTTGGAGATTTTATTAAAATGAATTCAAAGTCACCCTCCAAAACACGATCTCCATACAATCCCTAGTCATATTCTGCAAAAGACTCGACGACGCACGTCCTGTCACCACCTGCACGTCGATCTCGGACCCAAGCCCAACCCAAATCCAAATGGGCTCGTTTTCAGTTCCCCAAGCTCAAGATCCTCGTTTTTCACTACACAAGGTTCAACCTTGTCAATGCCGTTTTATTGGGCTGCCCTGTGCTTGAGGTCTTAGTTGTCAACTACTGCACTCCTTCTTGCTTTCCGGGGGAAATGCTTTCGATACGCGTTCCTTCGCTTAAGGTTATGTGGTTGAGTAATATGATGAACTTTTTTTTTTTTTTTTGCGTGCTCGAGCTCGATTCCCCTGGCCTCTGCACTTCTATCATTATGGATACATGCTGGTTTTTTATTGGGCTACGAAAATGAGGTTCCTTATCGTGGCTCGTCTGAATCTTAACGAAATCGTAGGTCAACGTCAGGTTATAGTCTACGAGCAAGCGTCGTGGCTATTAACGCGTGCTCGGATGTTGCGAGGATACTGCTCACCGAAAATTTCATCTCGGTAATGAATGCTTTTTTCGTATTTTTGCGAAACTTAAGATGGAGCGCCTTTTTTTGTAGTTTGTAGATTTTTTTTATGTTATGGGCTTCTTTTCTTGATATTTCTTTCTCGACGATGTTGTACCTTTGGCCCCAACGAATTCCGAGTTTTTTGAAGATGGTTGACTTGGGAATAGTTGGTATGAATCATTCTAATGGGTGGGAAGTTCTTCTGGGGTTTGTGGCTCGGGCGCCGAATATGAAGAATATTTATGTGAAGGCAGTAATGTCTCGATTGCGATCTGTGCTTATTATGTGCTGCTTCTGATTTGTTAACCTCTTATGAATTTTTTTATTTTGCTCAGAACTTTCACGCTGAAGGGTACGAACGTTTTAAGGCTGCCGTGAAGGAAACAATGTCCGTTGTTGTTATCGTGCACAATCCTGATATATTTCAGTTGAAGATCGAAAGGAATGTGCAAAACGGAGAAAATTGTTTGCGTGTATGTGGTGGTGCAGTGGTGAACTGAAGTTGTGGGGGGTTTTCGTACTCTGAAGGTGAAGGTTTTTGGACAGTTCTACTGTGAAACGTGCATTTTCGGGGTTGTCACAGAAGTGTTTTTGGAGTTATGAAGAAAGATTTTTTTTTTTTTTAATTGTTTTTGTTGTTGATTGTCATAGTTTTTGGGCACCTCAGAATTGTGCTTATTCATGACTTGAATGTTTTTTCCTTTTTGCAACCAATTCTAAAGAAACTATGACAGCTTAAAGGCCCGGCCATCAGATTGAAAACTTTAGTTCAATGCAGTTTTGCACGAACTGAATCCAAATATATGACTAAAAGAAAATCGAAAACGTAGCTGAATCGTGCGATTTGGTTTGGTTTGGTTCGGTTCCGTTTGATTATTTTTAGTGTTGGCACTTTTCTAGTTCGGTTTCGATTATTTATCTCTACTCTAGTGTAATGTTTAATCTAAAATTCAGTTTTCGTGCTACGTTTTACATCATAAAATATTTTCTTTTTTATTCTCATTATTTTAAATTATTTTAATATCAAATAAGTAATTTAATAATATTTATTATTTTACACATGTTTAATTATTTAAATTGTTATCATTATATATTTTAATAAATATAAATGGTACAACATATTTATATAAAGATTATATTATTTATTAAAACATGTATCAAGTATTCACAAAAATATTACGTATTTACTAAAATATTAACTAAGATTTAAGAGAATTTTCAATTTTTAATGTAGGTTATTGAAAATAAATTTCTTTTGTTAATCCTTGTCGTCCAATAATATACCATATAATTTTTTATCACATATTTTTTCTATTATAAATAAATCACTTAAATGAAAAAAAAAAATATTGTCAAATTTTTATTCATATGGCACAATTTTAATATAAAAATTGAGAACTAAAATTATAATAAATTAATAAAATAAATCACATAAATTATTTAACATAAAAAAAATGCATATACTAATAAAAAATAAATTAAACAAAAACAATGTAGCGCAAGCACTAAGGGGGTGATTGTTTATGAATTCATCTAGTTTTTAACTGGTTATTTTTTAACCATAGTTACTTTTGAAAAAAGTTGGTATGGTTAGTTGTTAGTGGTTATATTAAAATAATATTTTAAATAAAATAATTAAAGTTTATATGATGTAAAAGTAAGAGAAAAATGATTGGAGGTGATAGTTAGTTAAAATTATGTGAGTAGATGAATAGTGAATTAAAATTGATGTGATGTATAAAAATGACTTGTTGAATGATTGGTTGATATTATTTAATTATATTGATAATATTGGAGATAGTTGGGTTGAGTTAAAGTTGAGTTAAATTTGAGTTTTGATTGGTTTTTTTAGGTGGATTGATAAACAATCACACCATAAGATTTTTACATTTTTCAGTGGTTTTTTCCTCACATTTTTTAGCGCAATACGCTAGCGCAGCACTAAAATTTTCACGACAAATGTTGCAATATTGTAATAACTCTATATTTTTTTATAAATTTATTATAATTTTAATGACGAATTTTTATATAATATGTATTAGTAATGTATTTTTCATGTTAAATAAAATTGTGCAATGTATTTTTTTTATAAATAATTATGTCTTTTTATTTATTTATGTACTAATACAATACCCAACCCATGTACTATATGGATATTTGATAAAATAATTAAATATACAACAACAACAACA
>CACSLK010027751.1:9706349-9719454 GCA_902706635.1 Striga hermonthica | reverse complement strand
TCTCTCTCTCTCTCTCTCTCTCTCTCTCTCTCTCTCTCTCTCTCTCTCTTAGTCTGCTCTCATTTTCTCTCTCTAGGCGACATTTATAGAGTGGTCACAAGCAGAGGAGCGGTCTGTGAGGCGAAAGAAGGACGATGGTGCTTTTCAAAGGCGAGAGAATATTGATAGGGAATATGAAAGAAACGCGCCTAAGGCGCGTGTCCATCAATCGGGTGTGTGGTGTGCCCACGTGTCCAATCTACTACTCGCGGCTACGAACACGGGGACAAAGATAACCCGCCATGTCGGACATCCACAACGAGGCGCGCGTGGGTCTACTCATTCCCTGCTGTTCGTATGAAAGTGGTGAAACTGATAAGTACACTGCCTTATTGATATGTTATATCTGTATTGATAAGAGCGATGTTCTTGAGGTGTGATAAAAGATTTTTGCTTATCACTTGGCGGAAAATGCGTGCTTCGAGAAGTAGAAATAACTCTCATTCATGCTATTAAATTACACTAACGAGGTGACGTGATCAGTGACGAGTACTGTCCTTATTTTATTTTTCGTAAAAAAAAAGGTTCAATATGATTGTTTTTTTTTTTTACATGGACCTTCCGGTTTCCGGATCCACAGGTGAACCGACTAATCCGAAATCGAGCCGAGTATGACAACAAGGGCGGCAAAGCTCTCCCTCAAGAGTTTTTAACACTGCTGCATTCTCAGGGCTCAAACACGAAACCACTGGTTAAGCTGGAAGAGACTCAAGTCATCTCATCCAAGCGTTCTTGAGTTTCAATATGATTGCTTTAATTTGATTTCTATTATGCGTTTTGTTTCAATAAATTTATTGGACCTTTTTTTAGCAATCATATTGTTATGCACCTTATCAAATATAAAATTTAAATTATCATTTTTCTAAAGAGAAAAGGTTCATTAACATCTCTACCTAAAATCTATTTAAATTCAAGGTTAATCGTGTTATTATTCGCCGCCCCACCTTTTACTAAATATCGCCCCTCTAAAAGACATTTTTGTCTTTTCTATTTAAAAATAAAATAAAAAATTGTAACCTGAAAAAAAAAATCACACATTCAAACCTAACAAAAAATTCAACAAATATTAAAAATTCCGAAAAAATGGAGGGACAACCTTGAGGCATCGGGAAAGGATTCTCCAATCAACAAGTAATTTTTTTTACTAGAAAACGAATTAAAAAAAAAAATCAAAATTTGCCGGCCGGCATGCCGGCAAACGCGGCCCGCATTGGCTGGGACGACGGACGACCGCGGGCAATACTTGCTTGGCCACGATATTCGGGTCGGTCGTCCCCTCTGCGGCCGCGTGCCTTTCATTGTGCAGCCGCTGACAGCCTCCGGCAACCCACTTTGCGGCTGCTCGCAGCCACCGACGGTCGCCCATTCCTTTCGCCACCGCATGCGGCCGAAACTATTTTTTTTAAATAATGTTTAAATATTAAAAATATATTTAAGTTATTTCATAAATATTAATATGTATTTAAAAAAAAAATAAAAAATTAGTAATAAAATATATTAATATAATATATATTTTATAATTATTGAAAAAAATACAATAAATATATATTAAAATAATATATATTAAAAATTATAATAGTAATTAGTATAATTATAAATTTTTAATAGTAATACTAATATAGTTTTTATATAGTAATATAATTTATAATAATTATACTAGTTACTAATATAATTTTTTATTATACTAATATAGTAATTAGTATAATTACTAATATAATTGTACTAAAACTTAACGAATTGAACCTTATTTAGATGTTTGACCCATCAAATTTGCTAATAAATTTTTTTGGTAAAGAGTTTATTTTATTAGTTTTTTTAGTACAAAACACTAATTCTGAAAAGCTCAATGCAAAAGCGTTTAGAGAAGAGAGAATTCGTCAAATAACTAACACAATTAGTTATCTTGATAGATTTTATCATCACTTTAGTTTCTTTGCAAATCGTTACACAAAATTTTGAAAAGTGAATTGTTGAATACTGTCCCCTTTTACGACTTACAATCCTCTTGGATAGTTTTGCCCCTACATTTTTTCTAACAAGTAAAAAAAAAATTCCCACCGACCGGCCGGAGCCGCACCATGCAAGGCCACAATCGCTGGTTGGACGCACAGTTTCCGGCCGGCAGAGCACTTCTTTTTATATATATCAAATTTTTATTTATTATATAAATTATAATTTATATAGTTTAATTATATAAACTTTATTGAATATATTATATAAACTTTTATAAAATTTATAATTTTGTTATAAATTTATATAAATTATATAAATGTATATAACTTTATATAAAATTTACAAGTTTTTTTAATAATAATTTTTTTTATTTATTATATTAATATATGAATTTTATTATATAAATTTATTAATTTAAAATTTATATAAAATTTATATGAATTTTATATAATTAAATTATATATATTTATAAAATTCATAGTCAAGTTTTTATTCTTTTTTTTTCAAAGCAATAGATAATATTATAAATCAAAAAACACAAATGTGCGAATACACAGCAGCCAACAACTAAAAAAATTGGGTGGACAGGTCAGAAGACCGCCTAAAATCCCGACTAGCAACGCTAGAATACAAAATTCGCAACTAAAAACCAACTACTCAAACTAAAACAACTAAAAAAGATCCCAACAGGGTAATACCCGAGTATCGCATCCCAACAGGATAATAAGTATGACAATCGGGCTCACAGGGGCCAACGACCCAAACCGAATACACAAGACACGCACAACACAATTACGAAAACAAAAACAAGAACACAAAAAACTAAATAAATCTAATAGCCCTTCCACAGCGAGCGAGCAAGCCCAAACCAGCAGTGAACGATCGACACAAGACCAATTCAAACCAAGCAGCTACCGAAACTGCAATCAAGCCTATACAATAGCGCAACCCAAATCCCGAATCAACCAATAGAAAACCGAGAGAGCCATAGTCCATCCCACTCTTATTTCATCCGAACTCTTCCAACACCACCAGACGAGGCCAATAGAACCTCCCTCGCCGCCTAACACCACTAGTCAACGGGGAATCGAGTAAGAGAAAAACAGCCCTCCCCCCGACCGCAGCGACAAGGAGCGACGTGGTAACCAGGGTCCCGCACCGCCCGACGACTCGCACTCCACCCATCACCACTACAGACATCCAACGACAATCGCCCCAGCCCCATCAGAAGAGGTGAAGCGCCGCCGGAAACATCCAAATCTGGCACTCGCAAACAAAGGGCAGAAAAACGGGGCTTACCTTCACAAACCGCGACTCCTCTGATGACTGAAAAGAAGATTTCAATCTCCAGCCTTGCTTCGACCTCAAGCCGCACCACCGCCGTCCGGAACTCCATCTGCGACCGCGGACCTGACGCCCCGTCAATGGACCATCTGAAGCTGAAATAGGGGCGCACTTCGCCAGGGGGACAGCGAACGGTTGAGGACGACCCCTAGCCGAGCTTTACCGTCGCCGATGAAGGCGGATTCACCAGAAAATCGATAGATGTAAAGTGTTAGGTTTTCGTCGTGAGAGAATTGGGGTTGCTTTCTTATAACAAAAATATATATATATTTGTAAAGTTTCTATTCATTATGAAAATTATATAATAAATAATAAATTCAGTTACAAAAAAGTTATAGATTTTTTATAAATTTGTATTACTTTTTAAAAACAATATAAATTTTATTTAAATTTTTAAATTAATAAATTTTATTATATAAATTATAATAAATAACTTATATAGTAAATAAAAATTTGTTGAAAAAAAAATCTCGTTGTCCAACCGGCAAAGCCGGTCGTGCACGGTGCGTCCTAGCAAAACTGACGTGCACGATCTGTCTTACCGGCGAAACTGGACGTGCACGGTTTGTCTTACCGGCAAAACCGACCTGCACCGTGCACGGCCGGTTTTGCCGCCCGCTCGGCGAGAGCATTTTCTTTTCTACTTTTTAGAAAAAATGTCAGAGAAAAAATTGTCCAAAGGGACGATTGTAGTAATAAGAGGCCGTAAATAGTAGCACCTTTTTGAAAACTGATCATCGAAATTCGATTTGTCCGAGAGAGACTTCTTGTTGACATGTAAAAGTTGTTTATTTTTATTATTTCATGGCACTTATAGTATTGCATGTAATACTATAATCTTAAGCGAATTTTTATTTTAATCATCAACATTTTTCTCATAATTTGCTATGAAGTCAACAGTTGGCTTCATAGTGGAGCCAACTTTCTATATACAACATATAAACCTACCATATAAATAAAATTATATTATTGTTATTTAAGTAATCCGAGAATATGGTAGATTTACTTGTTGTATATAAAAAGTTGGCTCTACTATAAAGCCAACTGTTGGTTTCATAGGAAAACTACTCAAGCATGATTAAAGCAACCATTCACTGCCTAACCTAATTCTACTAATTTTTGACCTTTTGTTAGGTCTATTTTTCTAGGCATGATCTTTTGTTAGCTTTTCTTTTATATGAATTTGTGTCGTTGTCTTGATATATTATACGGGTGATCATCCTCGCGTAATAAGACCTTTGCTTTGTCATTGTTTTTCTTCAACTTAATTTTCTAAACTTATATATACAATGCATAATTCATTTAAGACTTTAGTCCTAGTGATTAAGGACGCATTTTCCTAACAAACTGACTTAAATGTCACATTTTTGTTCCTAGTGAAAAAAAAAAAAAAAAAAAANNNTTATGCTATTAAATTTTGTACATCTATTTACATTTTTTCTCCGTATGACATTTTTTAATGATATATCGTCTTAATGGTTAGACCGACCTAACACAAGACCAATGGTTCGAAAATTCGTTCTATGATGTACCTTCGTATTGTGAATTTTATTTATCTTATTATAAAATAGATGTTACTTATTCTTAAAGTATGTGCATAGGGAGGCTAACTTCGCAACTGATCATTTGAGTCTGGCGTTTTCTTCCCCGATCGGTTTGCAGCGGCTCTCCTCACCGCCCATCAGAATGGAAGCCTAACTTGACCATGACATTATGGGGGTGTCTTAGGGTGTCGACCTCCTTTATTGTACCAAAAAAAAATAAAATGAATTATACAATTAATAAACAATTCCTAACCTTGTAATTTGCATTTCATTCAATTATTGTAGTCCAAATCAGGAATGATAGTCTGGTCCCACCCGCAATTTGTTTGATTCGAATCTGGTAAATTGGGATCGAATGGTAAAGTTGGCAATTTGTCATAGCTAGACCACTATAAATTAGCCTTAATTTACTTTTTTCATTTGTCAAGATTTTCTACAGTATATACAGTATGTTATATTAGGGATGACCAAAAAATGGAATTCAAAACCGAAATAAAAAATATCTATACTAGAAATACAAATTCATAATTAGATTATAGATGTTCGGAGGAAGTGGTGAGAGGCTGAGATCGAGTCTATAGTCACCTTAGTAAAGTTTTATTCAAAAGTCAACTGATAATGAGGGGAGTAATCTAATAGACTTATCAACTATACTCGTTTTTTTTAATTAGTTAATATGAAACAACTCAAAAGTTAAATTTTAGAGGATGTTTGGATACAAATAAATTTGAATTTTGATTGGATTTGTTGGTCTACCCGGGACAATTTCATTGGGGTGGTTTTCAGGCATCAATTAGGGCTCTTTCATCACGCAATGCTTAGGGCTCTTTCATCACGCAATGCTTAGGGAAAAGGGGGAAAATGGTTGAATATGGATTTTGAGTTTATATTAAAAGTAATATTTAAAATAAATAATTAAAGTTGTTTTGATGTAAAAGTATGAGAGAGCTGATTGAAAGTAATGAAGAGTTAAATAGGTGTGAGTGTAGATGGATAGTGAATTAAAGTTGATGTGATGTGATGTGTGAGAATGTTTAATTGATATTACTTAATTAAATTGGTAATATATATTGAGAAAATTGAGTTGAGTTATATTTTGAGTTAAAAAATGATTGGTCAAAAGTGAATAGATAAATTTGTACCCAAGCAACCACTTGGACCAAAAACTTCTTAAATGAAAATAATCGAACTGAACCACACCGAATAGCAGGGTTGTACTCTAACTTTTGGTTTATGTTTTGGTCACCCCTACTTATAATGGATTTAAGATATAGAGTAACAAGACTAAATCATTAGTAGTCATACAAAACTTTAAAAAATTATTCTTAAATTTTAAAATTAATGATAAAAATTATTTTAAATTTCATTTAATTTTTACAAAAACCATATTATTATTATATATTTTAGAATGCCACTTGTTATGTGTGTGACTTATATGTATTATTTTATAGTAACTTTTGTCACTTATATTATATAACTACTTGGAATATAAATATATTAAATGATAAATAATTTAAATTTTTTAATTAATATTAAAAAATAATTTTATTATTGTTATAAAGATCAAATTCCTTGCCAGCCTATCGGAGAGGGTAATTTTAATTTTTTTATACACAAAATATGGATGTTAAATCGAAACTCATCAAAAGATGATTAATCTAATATATTATATATGTAAAACTGATAAAATACAAAAATTATTAGCTTTCAAAATCTACAATTCAATGGTTATAATGAGAAACTAGTACGTAACTCGTGCGATGCACGGGACAAAGATATTAAATGAGTTATTTTCACAACCTTATACGTTTAAGCCTAAAAAGGAATTATGTTATTATCTATTTTCTACCTCTTTTAATCAACGTTAAGTATAAAAATTTATTAAGCCGCCATCTGGCAAATATGTATGGAGTTATGTGTTCGTGTCTCATAAGTCAGAAACATTATGAATAACATTACAAATTATTCATTCAAACTTTTATTCATTGCAAATATATTAAAATAATTTATATAACAGCCATTAAATACCAATTTCAATATATTTATAAATAAAAATTATATAAAATTTCCGGTGTGTTCAAATTTAAATAATTTTTATGGGCTCAATTTTAAATCATCCACACATTTGGTCAAACACATAGGTATGTTCAAATTTAAATCATTGTCATTTTGGTCGGTTGAAATTTAAATCATCTACAATGATACTGTGATGTGTATTATATATATATATATATAATTTTAACAAATAATATGTGCTTTATCAAAATAATAATAATAATTTCACAAGATTTTAAATGTAAAATTTGGTATTTAATCACAATAGAAAAATCATAGTAAGTTGTATTGAAAAGGTGTTATGAGATAAAACAATTAAATAAAATAATTAAATAAAATACTTGATGGAAATAGAATGCATTAATTACCTTTGACTTTTCTTACTACTAATTATAGTAAATAGATTGTCTTTTTATATAAGTATAGATAATAATAAATTAAATTAATGAAACATACTATTTATAAGTTGCATTAAATGCTAACCTATTTTTTTGCTACCATTTTTTGTAAATGAGATGGCTTATTATATAAGTATAGATGATATTAAAATAGAAGTAATATATGTAATATGACCATAAATAATCAACATATTTATGGATAATCCGGACCTAATTGTTTTTGGGTTGGAAATAAATTAAAATCTATCCAAGTTAGCCTAACAACGAAGATTGTAATTTTGCCACATAAAATTTCGAAGCATACGAGTCTGCCACTTAAGCTTAACACATTTTGAATTAATATATAGGAGGGTATAACTATTTGATCTTTTTTTATTTTTAAAGGCTTTTTCAGTTTTGCATGGTCTTTGATATGCTGTAAATGGAAAAGATATCGAGTTGAAGTCCACACTCAGACAACAACTAGTGCATGGCCCATGCGATGCACGGGAAAACAATATTAAGATTGTGTTATAAATTAAATATACAAATAAATTGATCAAGATTTTTCCATCGTTTTTAAATTAAACTGTGTTGGACACAATCCGACCGGATGGACCGAGAACCAGTTTATAATCAGTCTAGTTCATTTGAATAAAATACTTGTTATTGAATCCGTCAACACCAGTCGGTTGAACTGGTTTGATCGATACGATTTTCTAAAGAAATCTGGCTATATTTAAAATTACATATTTAAATAAAATAGAGATTTATTATTTGTTTATCAATTAATTTAAACATTTGAAATTTTAAATTGTTTAGATTTTTATGTAACACACTTTATTCACTTTATTACGTACTATACATGTGTGTGTGTGTGTGCGCACGCGCATGTATATTAAAGCGTATTTTTAAAGAAAAAAATATTAAAGCGTATTTATAAATTAAATTGTATATTTTTTAAAGAATAAAATAAGAAAAATAATAAAACTACTATTTATGGGCTGCATTAAATATTGACCTATTTTTTTACTACTAATTTTAGTAATAAGATGACTCTTTATATAAGTAGATATGAAAGAGAACAAGCGCTAGCATGTGATTTGAATGCTAAAGTAGTTTAAATATATTTTACCTTTAGGAAATAATTTACACAATAGTTTAATAAGTAAGCCCCAACTTTAATTTATTATTAATTATATGCAATTTGATTAGTAATTATATGCATTTTGATTATAATACTAGTCGATCATGTGCAACTGCACATATGCAAATAAAATTTTATATGTTATATATGTGTATATAATATTTAAAACTATAAGGTAGAAAATGAGCATATCACATTTTATGATTAGTAAATTAGTAGAAATGAACGATATAAATATAAACTATTTAACTTACATATGAATCTTTATATTGACAACAATAATATAATTTTTGCAAGCTGATTATGTCAAATTAATTAGACAAAAAAATATTAAAATTTATATTACAACAATTGTGGGTGTGCCATAAAATCAATTAACTAATTATAATAAAAAAAAAAATTCCTTAATGAGCTAAAAAAATTACATAATATTTTAAATAAATAGCATGAAAAAAGTTTTAGAATAAAATATCATCTATTGTGATTTTATGATTAGTTAGTAGCGAATATTATATAAATAAAAATATATTTACTTTATTAATGTGAAATATAATATAAAAGATCGAAAAAGCAAAAAACATTTATCATATTTTTTTATAACGATTATATATATATACACACGCGTGTATTGTAAATAAAGAAAAATGAAATATACAAATAAAAAATAGCAAAATCCTTTTTAAAACGTTACGGCCACATTGTAATCGACATAAAAAATTGGGTTGAAATTATGGTGTCATATGATCACTTATTCTTGATTTATTTTGTTAAATTATGAAATAGACATAAAAAAGGTGAAAATAAGAAAATTGTATTTTCTAACGATAGTAACGTAGGATTTAAATTTGAAAAAGTAATAATAATTATAAAAAAGAAATATATACGAATATATGTCGAAATAGTTACAAAAATAGTGTAAAACTAATTAATCATGGATAAATAAATTGTAGACGCAAATTAAGATGTCAATTGCTTATTTATTCTTGTTTTTTTGCCAAATAAAAAGTATTATATTAAAAGATGTGCAGCAATTTTTGTGGACAATATGAATTTTAAAAAAATACTTGTTATGGAAGGATTTATGTTGGACATATTTAGTTGATTGACCAAGACTTATTTTTGTGTATTGTATTATACATTAATAATTTATATTGTATTTAGTTACACGAGGGTGCACATTTTCCATTGAAAGAAACAATTGAATATTTGTTTATTTGTTATTTAATTGTTTTGGTATTATGTTTGTAATAAAATATTACTGTATAATTCTTTTAAGCCTTTTCATAACATAAAATAAAATTTCAAAATTAAAAACAAAATCTTTATTCAAGTTCGGTCTTTATCACATCTTGACGTGTTGTTGAAGAAGTTGATGTTTAGTCACGACCAGTTACATGGAGTTGTTTCTCATGTCACCCATGGAAAGAGCTTTAAAATAGTAGTTTGTTGAGCAAAAAATGTTGTTTGCAATGAGATATTTAATAATGTATCATATTATTTTTTTTATTATATTTATTTAAATTTTTTTATTCATAAATATAATAATATAGCTGTGTGAATAGTCTTAAAATTGTCCACTCGTGCTGTCCCGCACTAGTTAAAAAAAAAAAAACAAACAAAAAAACAACTCAATGGTCTATATGAAATTAATGTGATAAAACAAAAGCTACACCATTATCACAACCAAAACCACTATTAATATATTATTGGTTCTAATAATTTGAAATTAAATAGATAAATGTAATATTTAATGTGAATATATTATTGTGAAATATTAAATAATATATTTAACTTTCTTTTATGATTTTATAAGGAACATATTATTATGTTCATGCTTTTTCTTTTTTTAAGTAATTTTTTTGTTCATAGCTAATACAATAGAGCTGAATTAAATTTGCTGCAGCTGATATAATTCGCAAACCTGCAGGCTCTTCAGAAAATTTTCTCACTATTGCTGCCCTTTTCAAAATGTACTGTGTATGTATATATACACACGCTTAAACATGTATGTACCCACGCATCATCGTCATAATTTGGCGATTAAACGAATTTGATCGGAGATGATGTCCGGCAACTACTCATCCCTCGACAATCAAAACGACTCCGGATATGTGCCGGTAACTTTTTTCCCCTCATTGTTTGTTTTTTGAGCTTGTGGTCGTAGATCCAACATTCTTTCACCATTTTGACTTCGTCTGTGATTGATTTCCATGGCGGATTTATGTTGTTGCAGACCGTCGCCGATCGGCCTTCCCACGTTGCTGTAAAGTTTACCGGTTGGTTTATTATTGATTAATTATCATTTGAGTTGATTAATTTATAGTTTGATTGTTTGGTGATGTTTGTCTAGATTACAGTCTGCAGACTTTTGCGCCGGCCGGAGCTCACGGGAAGATATCTGATGCCTCGGGACCCCCTCGTGATGCTGATGGTATTTTTTTAATTTTTTTTAGTTATTTGTTGAGTTTATACAATGGTGAAGCTATTAAGATTTATTTTGGGCGATTCTGAGCTGTGCTGCAAATCGAGAAGTAGGACTGTTTCTGAATTGGTTCTTGTGAACCCTGCCATAGCTATAATAGGAATTAGGATGCCCCAAACATTCAGAATTAGATAAACATGCACTGTTTGATGATATAAGATGGTAGAGAAATAGGGCATGGAGATAATTATTGGCTTTCCTCTTCTGACTATAGATCGCATACTTTTGAATTGTTATGTTTGTTATCTACCGATGATTGGGCCCTGAGGATATGAAGTTTGTACAGGGTATGGCCTTGGATCATAGTACATTGCTTGTTGAATCTTGTAAAGAATGATTTGAAATTGGAGAAGGCAAGATGCTCACTTCCAAATATATAAATGTATTGATGATATAAACTGAAAAATGTTAGACATAGTGCTCTAATTTTTTTTATAGTTGTATACCCAGCGAGATTTTCTAAATGAGATTTTCGAGAGTAGGAGGTTCATTTATTGGGGGATTTTTACATGTGGAACTTTACTCGCATGCATATAAGATGTACTGAGGATTGTGAAGATTAATATCAGCTATTGCTATTCTTCGTGTTCCTTTTAGGGGCCAGAATCAACTTTTCTAGAATTTGTTTGATCATTTAAAGAAAAGCTAACCACCCTTCATTGGAAAAAGATATGGATCAATTATTAAAGTATACGACCAAGTTCAATGATTTTTCTTTCACTCTTCATATACTTACTAACTGTATTTTTAATGAGTTTTATATTTGATTTTATTATCTTCTATTTGAGTTATGGTTTGTAATAAGAAAACTAAAAATCATGCCTTGCTTTGTTCGTTTAGACACATTTTTAGCAAACCTGTATCTGGTTCTGATGAGCCCCAGCAGAATGGTTGGTTCCAATCCTTCACAATTGCTGCATACAGGCCCTACTTTGATGTTGACACGTCTGATGTTCTAGAAAGGATCAGAGATTCACTCTTTCCTTTCAGAGGAAGCTTCTCCGAGAAGACTGCAAGCAACCCAGATTTGTAAGTCTTGCTGTGTTGCATCGTTTTCTTGCAATGATCAATTATGCATACTTTCTTCCTTTTGCTTTATGGAGCTGGGCATATTAAGTCGATAATGGAATAACAGACATCTTTCTGATGATTATCTATACAAAGGGTCAGTGTAGAGTTTGACCCTTTGTGGATCATTTAAGAGAGGTAATGCTTCAAGCGTATGCCATCTTTACGTAATCGGAAGTTTTGCAATTTAGCTTATTACTTAAATTTGTGGTTCAGTTTTACCATGGTCCTATGTAGTGATCCTTTATGTCTCCTAAAGCAAATGTTGAATGGGATTTAACTGGAAGATAACAAGAGAATGAAGACAACTTCTCCACTCCGAACAGTTTATCCACTGTCTTTGTAACCAACTTCATCCGACTTCTACAACTTTAGCGTTACAACTTTAGCGTTCTTCTCATTCTGTTGTCTAGTCGCATTCTTCAGATTTTGTTATCAAATCCATCTTTTTTGTTTTCGCTTACCACCGTTCACTTAGCTTCCAATACATCGTATCTAACACATTGTCAGATATGGGCCTTTTTGGATATGCACTACCTTGATATTTGTGGCGGCTTCCATTGGTACATTTGTCACTTACATAGCACATAAGCTGCAAAAGAAGGAATGGGACTATGACATCAATCTCGTGACCTGGTCTGCTGGTTTGTTCTATGGCTATGTCAGATTAGTACCACTTGCGTTGTATATTGTCCTCAAATACTTCTCTGCCCCATTTGGCCTCGTTCAGCTGCTTTGTCTGTACACAGTATTTGTATATGTAATTAGATTAGTTTAATCCGGAGGTTTCCATCAAGATTTAATCAGGCGGCACACGATGCTTTTCTGTTTGCTTGCAGTGTTTGTCGGTTATTCCTCAGGAGATTTTCCGGTGGGTCATTGCCGGTGTAGCTGGTTTCATGTTCGCCTCGTTTGTGGCCCTAAACCTCAGAAATCACATCAAGTCTGCCGGAGAAAGTTGGTTCCTTATCGTGGCTGCTATCTTCTTCTTGCAACTTGCTCTTGCTTTGGCCCTTAAATTCTATTTGTTCACCGTGCCCGTGTAAAAAACTAGAAACCACAGCAAATCAGGTGAAGAAAGTTTTTTTTTTTTTTT
>CACSLK010027751.1:9690029-9703749 GCA_902706635.1 Striga hermonthica | reverse complement strand
TTCTGTTGAAGTCGAGGTTCTTGCTCGTGTGCGGCACAAGAATCTGCTAACTTTACGAGGCTATTGTTCGGAAGGGCAAGAACGTCTTATCGTCTACGATTACATGACTAACCTGAGCTTGATGTCTCATCTTCACGGGCAGCATTCTGCCGAATCCCATCTCGACTGGGCCAGACGGATGGAAATCGCTATTGGGGCCAGCGAGGGCATTGCGTAAGTACTTAATATAACAATTAAGGATAATTACAAAATGCTTGAAGTTTTGGTGTTGTTTTAGGAAGATACAGTTGATTTTTCCTAGTGCAAATATCTCGTTGAGGTTTGTAATTGCTTTGCAAACCACCCAATACAGCTTGTTAAAAGTAGGGTTGATCACTAAAATACTCCAACTTTTCACAATTTCATCTCAATCTTTAGTTATACGTTGTTAAGTTCTATAATCTAACTTGGAATGTCTTTTGGAGACTAGCTCTTGGTCATTTTTGAAAAGTTTAGGGGGTAATTGGATATAAGTTATTTTGGATTTGATATGATTTGTTGTATAACCAGAGTTAATTTTAAAAAAAGGTGATTGAGTTAGGTTTGAGTTGGATTTTTTTTGTTTGTATTGAAATAATATTTAAAATATAATGATTAAAGTTGATTTGATGTAAAAATAGTTGAGAGATGATTGGAAGTGATTAACAGCTAAATTTATGTGAGCGGTGAACAGTGAATTAAAGTTGATGTCATGCCTCAGGTTACTCGATTGATATTATTTAATTATACGGATAATATTGAAGAAAATTGGGTTGAGTCAGATTTTGAGTAAAAAAAATTATTTGGTCACATAACTTATAACCAACCGGGGCCTTAATTCCTTCTTATTAGGTATCTGCACCACCAAGCGACCCCACACATTATCCACCGTGACATTAAAGCTAGTAACATTCTCCTCGACTCGGGCTTCAAGGCCCAAGTTGCGGACTTCGGTTTTGCACGGCTTGTACCGGAAGGTGCAACCCACGTGACCACCCAAATCAAAGGCACCCTCGGCTACCTTGCTCCGGAGTACGCCATGCTCGGCAAGGCCTCCGAGGCTTGTGACGTTTACAGCTTTGGAATCCTCTTGCTTGAGCTTGCCACGGGCCGCAAGCCCCTTGAGAAGGTGGGCCCAAGCCTTCGGCGGCCCATTACCGACTGGGCCTTGCCGTTGGCCCGCGAGCGGAAATTCGGCGAGCTGGCGGACCCCAGACTTAAGGGGAAGTACGTGGAGGGAGAGATGAAAAGGGTTGTTTTGATCGGGCTCGTTTGCGCCAACAGCCAGCCCGAGAGAAGGCCCGCGATGCTCGAGGTGGTCGAGCTATTGAGAGGGGATAATAAGGAGAGGCTTGGTGTTTTGGAAAGTGATGAGATGTTTGGGGAGGAGTCTGTGGGGGGTGGCTTGAAGGAGCCAAAGCAAGAAGTAGAGCAAGAAAAGCAGGAAATTGAAAATGTGTGAGATTTTTAGGGGGCTTGTTTGCAAATATGATTTTTTATTGTTATTATTATTATATTATTATTATTATTATTTATTTTTTTCTTTTAATTTTCTGGTTGTTGAATATGCTTTATTTCTTCACATAGGAGAAGGGAATTTGTGGTGTGGAGTTATTTTTATATGATTATGGCTTGTTTGTGTATCCAAATTTTTATTTCCATTTGTCATAAAGTTAAAGTTGGCATTGTGTCATTAAGCAACTAGGGAAAGCATATGGCTCAGAAATATGACTCAACATATTCAACAAGCCAATAAAGATCCGACGGTGATATTCAAAGACAATGCAGTATATGTCGCTCAAACCAAAGAAGTGTACATTAAGAATGACAGAACTAAACATATGTCGCCAAAGTTTTTCTCATATGCTCAAGAGCTTGAAAGAAACAAACAAATCAAAGTTCAATACATTCGATCAAGTGATAATGCAACAGATTTATTTACGAAGGCGTTTCCGACTACAATATTTTGAAAGCACGTGCACAATATTGATATGAGACATCTTCGAGATTTGCACAGATAATAACTCGAGGGGGAGTATGTGCGGCTGTACTCTTTTTTCCTTATCTCGGTTTTTTCCCACTGAATTTTTTCAAATAAAGTTTTTAACGTGGCAACATAAACGCACAGTTAATAGTTGTAATTCCAAGGGACAATATTGTAAACAAGTGGAATATACCACTAATAACATTATCACATTATCTTATCAATAATGTATAGAAATGTGTGAATGTATAGAAGTGTGTGAGTGCATAGAAATGTTTAGAAATAATGCATGAAAATTTGCCTATAAAAGGAGTAGTGCAATGTAGAGACACGGAAAAGAAAGAAAAAAAATCATATTATAATTTATTTCATGTTTTTATATTGTGTTCTTTATCTTCCCCGTATTTTATAACACTTTAGAATTTATTTGATTTTTCCATTAGAAGCCTACATTGACTTGGGCTTCGACAATTTAACAAAGCCCGTACTATTACAAAAAATCAGGCCCATTTCTCGTACGCAATTGGATTTATTATTAAATTATGTCATCGAGCAACATATTGTGTATTCGCAACGCCCGTGTCCCTCTCTCCTCCTGCGACCGAACAAGAAAACTCATCGGAACCCTAATTTGAACCCCAATCTCTCCAGTTGGAATCGCCGGAGATCAGCGAAAATGGTGCTCGCGCAGTTAGGGGGTACCATCACGCGTGCTCTTCAGCAGATGAGCAATGCGACCATCATCGACGAGAAGGTGCTGAATGATTGCCTCAACGAGATCACGCGCGCTCTCCTCCAAGCCGATGTGCAGTTCAAGCTCGTCGCCGATATGAAGAACAACATTAAGAGGATCGTCAACCTCGATGATCTCGCCGCTGGCCACAATAAGCGCAGAATAATCCAACAGGTGAGCGGAGAAAAGCTCCCTCTTCTGTTTGTCCTCCTTTTGGTCCATGTCTGTTGAATTTAGTTTGAAGTTCTATGCAGCAGGTGGTAATGGCATGTCATCTACTTAAACGTGGGAGACATTTTAGTACGAGGAGTTTCAATTGAAAGTAGTAGTAGTTGTTTGTATCTTAATTAAGCTTTGTTGTTGATATTTGCCATGAAAATTATAATATTATATCTTCCTGGGAGTTGGTGGCGTGGGTGATCGGGAGAAATACGGGAAATTCGTGTTGGTGTATATTGGTGTTTGTGCTATGATGCTTGTTATCTTAGAAAGTGAAGGTTGATTCATACGCTGATCTGATTATAACTGATACGAGATATCTAAAATATACTGATGTTTGACTGGTAAGCTGAAATTTTTGCTATATGTGATGTGTGATGGTTCAGATATTAACTTAAGGTGTTGTTTTTGCCTTGCCCATCATTTTTTTGAATCACAGTTGTCAAATTGGCAATATATGTAGTCTGTCAAAAATGCATATAGATAAGACATGCAAGATCACTCTTATTTGTGCATTTGCTTATGAAAGTTTAGTCAACCTGTGTGATTATGTCTTGATTACACTGCCGTTTTTGTGTGCACATGAAGCAGTGATTTTATTACAAATTATTATTATCATTTTTTTTTTGTAGGCTATTTTTAATGAGCTGTGCAAGATATTAGATCCAGGAAAGCCTTCATTCACTCCAAAAAAGGGGAAAACTAGTGTTATTATGTTTGTTGGTCTACAAGGTAACTGTTACAATGACTTCAGAGCAGTCATTTATTTGAATTTTATAATGCACTATTCTGGTGACCAATATTTCATATTTTGTATGTATTATGCTATTCATATTTAACTGACTGATAATATCGTATTTTTCATGAAGCGACTTGAGGCTATTTCTGAATTTTTGCTCTTGGTTATTTACTTTGTCTGTGAGAGAAAGGATAGAGGTATTGATATATACTTGGTTCTAGGTGCTGGGAAAACGACTACATGTACAAAATATGCATATTACCATCAGAAGAAGGGTTGGAAGCCTGCTCTGGTCTGTGCAGATACATTTAGAGCTGGTGCCTTTGACCAATTGAAGCAGAATGCCACTAAAGCTAAAATTCCTTTTTACGGGAGGTGTAGTTTTATTGTTCACTGGTGGATTAGTTTTGCATCCTGTTTTTCTATTAACTTCTGATGTGCAATGTTTTAGTCTACCCTTTCTAGAAATCAACCAATTCCTGCTTGTTTAGATTTCCACTGTACACATATGTATATATTTTAAATATTTGAGTTTGAATTACATGGGCTAACAATGTGTTTCAATTATTTTCTGGAGATTATTGTTTAGGTACATTATCTGAGTGTGTGAGGAATATGTATGGAATGGATCTCACATTAATGTGATTTGATGCCAATATCAGTTATTTGTGAACGTAGATTCAATGCCCTCATTAACCTGTAGGTCCTGTACAAATGGATAGGTCCAAATACGCCTAGTCACTGAAGAAAATGTGGTTCTTCTATATATTATGTTTTGTGTGTAAGTAGTCATTGCTACTTCATATAGATCCTTTTCTTTCCGATAGTTAGTACTGTGCCTATATGAAAGGTTCTATTGTGTGTCATTTTTGCTTTTTGGGCGATACAATCTTCGATGAGTAGATATCTTATGTGGGTAATGGTTTTGTTCTTAACAGCTACACGGAGTCTGATCCTGTAAGAATTGCAGTGGAAGGTGTTGAGAGGTTTAAGAAAGAAAATTGTGATCTTATAATTGTAGATACTAGTGGACGTCACAAGCAGGAAGCATCTCTTTTTGAAGAGATGCGCCAAGTTTCTGAAGCAACAGTATGCAATTTCTGGTGCCTCTTTTTTCTTTATTCTTTGGTTCTAGTTTCTACTTTATAATACTTGAGTTATTTTTTGAATTTTCCAGAAACCAGATCTTGTGATATTTGTCATGGACAGCAGCATTGGTCAAGCTGCATTCGATCAAGCTCAAGCTTTCAAGCAAAGTGTTTCAGTTGGTGCTGTGATCATCACCAAGATGGATGGGCATGCTAAGGGAGGTGGTGCTCTTAGTGCGTAAGTCTTCAAATAATCATATTTAATCATATTGAATTCTTAAATTTAGATGTTGAAGTATCTGTCGAAATGTGGTTTGAAATTTTCTTGATTCAGTTTGATTTATATTCATCTTTATTTGCAGCGTTGCAGCCACAAAAAGTCCTGTCATATTTATTGGGACGGGTGAACATATGGATGAGTTTGAAGTATTTGATGTCAAACCATTTGTTAGTCGTCTTTTAGGTTGGAACCTCTTTAACTTTTAGCTGAAGTGATATTTTGCTGCTAACCACGTTCAACTGAGTAACATTTTCTGTTTTTCCAATTGCTATAGGTATGGGTGACTGGTCAGGATTCATGGACAAAATTCAAGAAGTTGTTCCTATGGATCAACAACCTGAGCTTCTCCAGAAGCTATCAGAAGGCAACTTTACTTTGAGGATTATGTACGAGCAGTTTCAGAATATACTCAAAATGGGCCCTATTGGTCAGGTCTGTCTGTTGCTTGCCCGTTTCCGTGCATGTACTTACAGTATATTCATTCTTACTCAGATTATTTTTTTTCCCTTTTCTTTTTGGTAGGTTTTCTCCATGCTTCCAGGTTTTAGCCAAGAGTTGATGCCGAAAGGACGTGAAAAGGAGAGCCAGGCAAAGATCAAAAGATACATGACAATGATGGACTCAATGACTAATGAAGGTAAGGTTTTTAACAACATGAAATTATTTGTTTCGGAAAATTACTAAAAAAGCTCCCTCAAAGTTTAGCTTTTATCATTCCCCAAGAAACACTCAATTGCCCCTCGAAATTATGTATACAATTTGCTCTTCTTTATTAAATACGCCTGTCTTGATGATGCAATTGGGTGAACTAGAAAAGTCCAAGGGTGTATATGTAATATTGAAATACTATTCCTTCTTTCTTTTAGTTTTGATAAAAATAATTACTAATCTAGTACACATTGCTCTCCTAACTCTAACCCCATGTAAAACTACACATATATATTTGTCAGAGCTGGACAGTTCGAATCCGAAGCTGATGAACGAGTCACGGATAATGCGGATAGCTCGAGGGTCCGGGCGGCCGGTGAGGGACGTGCTGGAGATGCTGGAGGAGTACAAGCGGCTGGCGAAGATATGGAGCAAGATGAAGGGGCTAAAGATCCCCAAGAAAGGTGAGATGAGTGCGTTGTCCCGCAACATGAACGCGCAGCACATGAGCAAAGTGTTGCCGCCACAGATGCTGAAGCAGATTGGCGGCATGGGTGGACTCCAGAACCTCATGAAACAGATGGGCTCCACCAAGGACATGATGGGTATGTTCGGTGGTGGTGCCGATAAGTGACTTTTTTATTTGTTTTAATTTTTCCTTTTGATCTTGTTTTGTTTTTTTATATAGACGCGTGAGAGGCGGAAAAAAAAATGGCTTGTAATCGAACTTGTCGATAGCTCGGAAAGATTTTATTTTTCTTTTTTTTTTTCCTTTTTAATCTTTGATGCTGCATGAATCGGAGAATGTATTATTAGCAATTTTAATGTAAATTAGGCGGGAAATGTTTGGTTATGTATGACCATATCTTCTAGGGACAGGTCTGTAGTTTTCTGTTTGTCCCAACAGAGGATACTAATTTGAAAGACAATTGCACACACGAGTTGTTGGAGAAATTGGAATTGAACAAGAGACAACAAACTTCTTCAATGTGTTAGGGATGCGAGGGAGGAGTTAAAACTCCTCCACGGGAGATCTTTTGATGCAGCAGATAAAATGGAACTTTAGTACAAGGATTTCGTGGATTTTGAGAGAAAGGAGTGCAGCCACCTGGTGGAAGAACTTTGAGGTAATCGTTTCCTTATTTACATTTTTTCATGACAAAAATCGATGTTGAATTTGATGTTGAATATGTAATGCGATTAATAACTTTAATATTGATTTTATGTTTACTGCAATTTCAGGTTTTTATAGCTGAAACACCAGGCTACGTTGACTTCCTTATTGAAGTAGAAACCGAGAGAGATTTACTCTTACAAGATGACTCGATTCTCGTCATGTGCATTGGCGGTGTACAGAGTCAGTCAATCAGTATTGCCAAACAAATTAGAAAAGAATAGAACTTAAATATTGTTTATATCAACAAGGTTAGCAATTTTTTTTTTTGTTACGGCAATCAGACTTTGTTGCTGCTTGAAATCATTAACAGCTTTGAGTTAACCCGTTCTGTTTTTCTTTCTTTAGGTGGCGGGATGTTAACTTCGATGCCACAGTGCTGCTGTCCAGATCCAAATTGGCTCAAATGATGACTTAAAGAAAGTCTTATTGACCTGGTCACTATGAACTACTTTCATTTTTCCAGTGTCTGTATTGTTAATCACTCTGCTTTAGTTTTACATTGTTTATTTTATTTATTTTTTGCAGTGAGGAAAATGTAACTGACATTCCAACTGATCTCAAAGAATCAGCTGAAAAAAGTCGGCGTGTCTTAATTGAAGTCGTGTCTGAGGTCGATTATGAGCTTGCTGAAGCATTCCATAGAGGTGATCCTATATCAGCTGCGGAACTTGAGGTATGAAATTTTCATCCAAGCAAAGCTAAAGATCATTTACATTATGTGACTATCTTTTTATCTAACTCAACTTAGACTTAAGAGTTACACCTTAAACCTTTGTTTAATTATTCATACGACGCTATTCAGAGAGCTACTGTATCTCTGAAGTTTGTGTCCGTGTTCATAGGTAGTGCATTCAAGGCATGTTCTTTGATTTTAGGCACTAAGTGGTATTTCAAACACTGTTTGTTCACGTCAGAGTTGCATTTATCGTTGCTAATTTTGTGGTTATAGGAAGTCCAACTGTTTATCATTCTTACTGAAGTTAGTAACTATGTTGTTGACCAATCTAAGAGTGAATGAAAAGGTGTGCAGTTTTAAACTTCTGTTATAGCGTTGTATGTATATATCCTGCAGTGCAGCAGTTAAGTGATAGGATATATACATACAACGCTATAACAGAAGTTTAAAACGGCATACCTTTTCATCTCCATTGGTCAACATTTTAGTTACTAACTTCAGTACAAACGATAAATGGTTGGACTCCCTATAACCACAATTAGCAACGATAAATGCAACTCTGACATAAACAAATGGTGTTTGAAATACCACTTACTGTCTAAAATTGAAGAACCTGCCTTGAGTGCACTACCCATGAATATGGGCACAGACTTCAGAGATACAGTAGCTCTCTGAATAGCGTCCTATGAATAATTAAACAAAGGTTTAAGGTGTAACTCTTAAATCTAATTTGAGTTAGTCACATAATGTAAATGATCTTTAGTTTTGCTTGCATGAGAATTTCATACCTCAAGTTCCGCAACCTATATAGGTATAGGATCATAGAGAATGCTTCAGCAAGCTCATAATCGACCTCTGACACGGCTTCAATTAAGACACGCCGGCTTTTTTCAGCTGATCTTTGAGATGAATGTCAGTTACATTTTCCTCACTGCAAAAAAATAAATAAAATAAACATTGTAAAACTAAAGCAGAGTCATTACCGATACAGACCCACTGAAACAATGAAAGTAGTTCTCGATAAGACCCCCCCTTTAAGTCATCTTTTGAGCCAATTTGGATTTGGGCAGCAGCACTATGGCATCAAAGTTTACATCATGCCGCCAATAGAAAGAAAAAACAGAACGTGTTAGTTCAGAGCTGTTAATGATTCAAGCATCAACAAAGTCTGATTGCTGTAACAAAAAAGATTGCCTAACCTTGTTGATATAAACAATCCTCAAGCTCATCTTTTCTAATTTGTTTGACAATAGTGATTGACTGACTGTGTACATAGCCAATGCATGACGAGAATCGAGTCATCATGTTAGAGTAAATCTCTCTCGGTTTTTACTTCAATAAGGAAGTCAACGTAGCCTGGTGTTTCAGCTTTAAACTTGAAATTGCAGTAAACGTAAAATCAATATTAAAGTTATTAATTGCATTACATATTCGAAATTGATTTTTGTCATGAAAAAATATGAATACGGAAACGATTACCTCAAAGTTCTTCCACCAGGTGATAGCAGACTCCTTTCTCTCAAAATCCTTGTACTTCCGTTCCATTTTATCTGCTGCATCAAAAGATCTCCCATAGAGGAGTTTAACTCCTCCCTTTTGTTACCAATTTCTCCAACAACTCGTGTGTGCAATTGTCTTTCAAATCAGTATCGTCTGTTGGCAATTGTCTTATGAACATATCAACAGGAAAAATGGAATTCAATTTTGAGTTTGGACGACCCCAAAGCGTAAAGTCATGCAGTGCAACCAAAATCGTAGCTCGCAGCTAAAGTCGCGAGCCCAAAGTCGCGACTCGCGACTTTAACAGAGCCTTCGATCTACGCCCAGCGACCCGTCAGACTCGCGAGTCGCGACCCGTTCACCCATGTTTTTATTTATGCTCGTTTTTACTTGTTTTTGATTCGTTTTTCGAGTTCTATATATTGAAACGACCCCTAAACTTGTGGCTATAATCCCCAAACTTGTTTTTCCCCTTTCTCCTACTCTAAAACTTGGATTTTGATCATTTTTTTGCTCAATTCTCTTTTTAGTTTTTCCAGATTTAGTTTTGTCATTGGATTCGAATATCGGATCTCTATTAATTGTAAGTTTCTCTTTTCATCTAATCCATGAATATGATGGCTTTGAATGTTGAGATTCTTGATTTTGAATTTCCTATGAATAGCTAATTCGTTTCGCTAGGGTAGGGGATGATGGTGATGATGATGATGTTTAGAATTTAAATGTAATTTTCATGTTTGTTGATCGTTCAATTTATGCGAGTTGTGCTTAACTAAGGTTTATAATTCTCGTGCATTGAATGTTGAATACTTTCGAAGTGACACTTCGATTTGCACTTGATTTACAATTGAAATATGATTCGTTCTTGTGTGATGTGTTTAATTCCAACGAATTAGTAGATTAACAATCGTCTGGGATAATTAATCAACTCTTAGAACCGAAATGGGAGGAATTGATCGATTTATGCTCGCGTGAAATAGACTTGTTCGGAATCGTATTGTCTATGTATTGTGTGATTTGCGTGATTTACCGTCTATGTTACCCTCTTGTTACGAAGAGTTATTGAGGACTATCTATAGACGTTAGGTTGTTCGAATCATTTAACCGAATGATCTTAGCTTGATATTTTCATTGGTTAGAAAATCATCATTTCCGACTCCTCAGCTTCTTATCCTTTGATCTTCGTCTTTGCTTTTAAGTTCGATTTGTTCGAATTTTCTTTCGTAGTTGATAATTAAAACCAACCATCTGGATAAAGTGTTTAGGATTTATTTTTCGTTTATGTATTATCAACACCACTTCTAGATTTCGAACCGCCTTTCTCGAGAGATTGACCTGAGGTCGGGAATCATCATGTACTCGGTAAAATATTTTTTGCCACAACATTTTCACGAAAGTCGATGTAGGATTGAGATGAAGCATTTCTGAAAAACTTACATGAAAAATGTTGAGTTGACACATTTTTTTACACTATATTGCCTTACTGTTGTGTTATGTTGCATTTTTTGACATGCATCAATTTTACGTGCATTTTATAGTGAATTTCGTGTCCGTTTTGTCGTAGTCAATATATAATTAATTATTATTTAATTATTTTTATTAAGCTATGACGAATGTGTTCTATTTTGAGTTTTGTTAGGAAATAGGGTCAACTTAATTTTTGGAGTCGAAAACGGCGAAAATCGGTCAAAGACGATGTGTGAACCATACGTTGGGACGAATTCAATTACATGGGCCATGAAACCCATATTATTGGGCTGCAGAAATTCCATCAAGGCCCAAATGCACTTCATTAACTAAAGACCCACATCAGCCCAAGAGAATTCAAGACTCAAGTATTCATCTTCTTCTCCTTCATGATAGCACAACACGTGAGATTTCTTCCATTGTTAAGCTTTGAGCTGCTCGGCTCGTCTATCACTCGCCACCACGTCGCCGGCGAACCACCTAGACTCCATGTCCACACATTTTAGACGTCATGACCACCCAGACGCGCCCCCGCCATGCCGCTGCCGCCGCCCGCCAGAAAAGAAGTTGTTGCCATGTCGGGCTGGGGGAGAACTGCCAAAAGCCGCCGGAAATCTCCATGCTCGACTTCCACCTAAGATCACAGCTCCGACCAGACAGTATAAAGTCGATGTTGACGCATAAAAATCCGTAGAGGAGCTGCTGCTACTCGTCACTTCCGTCCAAACCGTCGAAAGTGGTCAGAAAATGGCCAGAATCTGCCATGTAGGATACCTGGGCGTAATTTACATCGACGGGATCACTTATGACCGACTTGGGACGCCAGAAAATGCATCAGGTGCCGAAATACGCTAAGAAAACAGAGTTTCAGCTTCTCAGACTCACACGAGTCGCGTGAGGTATGACATGACTCGTGTAGCGCAGAATAGGTCCGAAACAAGCTCTCAGCTTTTTTACAAGACTCGTGTGTCCTATGACACGAGTCGTGTGACCCTGGGCGCGATCAATACGCGTTTTGCTCGTTTTTCCTATTTTTCGATTTTTTTCAACCTATTTTGACTAGGACTCGACCCCAACTATTTAAGATACACTAGGGCACGTTTTTTAGCAGTCTTGGACATATTTTAAGATCTTTGGAGACTTTTGGAGGCTAGAAACACGAGCAAGACGAGGGAGAAAGTCGGGGAAGAAATGTTCGACGGAGCCGAATAAGTTCTTTATTTTTCTTTTCCTCTTTCGAACTCAATGTTTTATATTTATTTTTCTTATTTTGAAGCATGTTTCTAGGCTAAATTTATTTAAGATTCTAGGATTTGTTAGTACTCGGATTGGTTTATGATTTAACTTTTATTTCTTTCATTCTGGTTTATCTTTCGTTTATGAATTTCTTTTGCGTATTTTATTGTATGAGTAGATGACCACTATGAATGCATATTTGTCAACGATTTGAGACCGATAGGAGATAATTGATTGCTAGAATTGAGAAATTTAAAACGTAAGAGAATAAACAGACCGAGAGGTTGATAGAACCTTGCGAGAGAACGAAAATTCTAGGAACTTATGGAAGTTAGATGTTCATCTTGAGACCGAAAGGAGATAGATAACAATTAATATCTACAATTTACTTGTTCGAGAGAAAGGTTGAAATCAATTTAGCAATTATCTCTACAATTGGTAAAATTAAATAAGGTTTGCATGAATATAAATGTTTCATGAATTAATTTCGAGGAACGCTTCGAATCTATCTTTTGTATCTTGTTTTACTTTTAATTTATTAGATAAATTAGTTCTTAGTTTAAATTATTAGTTAATACTCATCATCCAATTCATTAGTCTAGATAATATTTAATCGTCATTATTTTAGTAATTAATTAATTTAACTACAATCTCTGTGGAATACGACCTTAGTCGCCACTATCTATAGCTACGCCGTACACTTGCGGATAGCGAAAATAATTAGCAAACATTTTTGCAACAGTATTTAAACAACAAAATCGTAAAAAAATTATAATTTTCATTATGAGATTGGAGTCATATTTTCAAGCGACACTAAATAATTGAATATTTTGATATCTATTGCAAACTAAAACTTTGAGTATTCAAAGTTTTATGTTGAATAGTGCAATAATGACCGGTATAGTATATATATATTTGGTATTTTCATATTTGCTTTATTTAAACATATATTAATATATTGACATAAAATATTTGTGAGAATTAATTATTAAATACTATTTTTAATTTACTTTAAATATTACGATAATTCTTTGAATTAACCGCCCAATTTTACTATATGCAAATTGATGGGACAAAGATCCCGGCTCCCTCGACTCGGACGGCCACCGTACCTGCAAGAATCCAAAGCCAAGGACCCCGGGAGGGGTGCCCGACTTTGGGCCTCCGATGCTTAAGTCAGTACATGATTCATATGAGAGTGCATATAGAGAGAGAGAGTAGAGAGATAAAGTGTGGTAAGGGAATGAGTAGAGAATGTAGGAAATGAGTACCTTAGTCCCCTTTTATAGAAAGAGTGTACCTTATAGTCCCAATTGGGCTTGGCCTAAGTTGGGCTCAGCCCATATTATTATATCAAGTGTCTTAGCCCATGTATGGGCGTATCTTCAATATATACCCATAAAAATCGGTCGGGTATAACATGTTATATCAAATACTACCGGTCGAGCCGGCAATACTAGTTGTGGCTATATCATCTAGTCCCCCCACTCTGGTCGAGTGAGCATAACTCGATCCAAGAGTGAAGTAGAATAATTCACCGCTTGAGTCAAACACTGAAAACTGAATGGTTGTAGAAGTCGAAATTTAAGTGACCCGCCACTGGGGTCAAGCACCGAAAGCCGAGATTCGAGAGACCGCTGAGGTCGAAAACCAAAAGTAGAGATCGTTCAGGTCGAAAACCGAGAGTTGAGACCGTCGAGGTCGAGAATCGAAAGTCGAGACCATCGAGGTCGAGAATCGAGAGTCGAGACCGTTGAGGTCGAGAATAGAGAGTCGAGACCGTTGAGGTCGAAAATCGAGAGTTGAGACCGTTGAGGTCGAAAACCGAGAGTCGAGACCGTTCAGGTCGAAAACCGAGAGTTGAGACCGTCGAGGTCGAGAATCGAGAGTCGAGACCGTTCAGGTCGAAAACCGAGAGTTGAGACCGTTCAGGTCGAAAACCGAGAGTTGAGACC
>CACSLK010027751.1:9488817-9505392 GCA_902706635.1 Striga hermonthica | reverse complement strand
AAAAAAAAAAAAAAAAAGAAAAAAGAAGGTGGAAAGGAATCAAAAGCCCGTATTCCTTGAATACGGCTTTTGGAAAAATTATTTGAAAAACGTATTCCGTGAATACGTTTTCCTTTGCAAAAAAAATGTGAAAAACGTATTCAGTGGATAAGTTTTTTAATTAAACTATACAGTAAACGAATTTTATAAATACGTGTTTTTTATGTTGGTCCACTCCTTTTTTTTGTTTTTTGTCCACTTATTATTTTTTTATTAATAAATATATAAATCGCCCGATATATAGTATCCATCAAATTTCTAGGATGTCATTAATCTCATTGTAATTAATTACTAACATGGGTTTCCCTCTCCTTATTTATCCATGATTACAAATCAGAAATCCAGAACTGCTATATGGGGGTACTTCTGCCTTTTTTAACCTTAAGGTCTAGATGTTCCTTAAGTATTATCTGCATATCCTTATGGTCTTCCTGATTCATAAACATAGGTTTGTATCTAACAAAATTTTGTTATTTTCCGACTTTTACCTTTAACGATACTTTGAGCTCGTTTTTATTTCACCATGCCAGAGGATCTTCATTGAAATTCCACTGAATTTTTCTTTTTACATCTTGCAATGATTTTTGTTCTTCGAAGATTATTTCTGGTTGCATGCTCTTGTCTAGGCTTGTCTTAAGGAATTGAATGGTCTTATATGTGTTCTTTCTTCCTTGCGTCTGCCTTGACTTTCCACTCTTAATTCAAGGATTGCTCCTCCATAATTTCTTTTATCCCGTATTCATTTTTATGACTACTATACCCAATCCCGCAAAAGATTCTGCAACGTCATGATATCTTCCAAAACAACTCTTTCCGTTATTTATTAGTGGATTTTTCTTTTCAGATGACTCTAATCTTTTCTTCCTCTGCCATCGGCCTTCGAATTTCGGTTGTTTTACCCTTTTGGTGTAAAAGGGATATTGTACCAAAAGTTACTTTTCTTCGTTCTTTCGGAAGTATTGGGTTTGTCTTCCAAGACTTTAATATCTTTCTGGATACTTATAAGGATATTTAGAGTCTCCTTTTGGTTCCTCATAATTTCTTCCACTTTTGTTTGTATCTGGTGGATTTTTCCAGGAATCATTTGTTGAAGTTCTCCATAACTTTGCACTGTCCTTTGTACTACACGGATATCTGTGAACTACTAAGAAGAGTTTAAAATAACTAATTTCCAGCCCAATAGATTATTATGACTCATCCTTCAATATGATTCATATGATCTAATTCTTGATGATTTAATAAATCAGTTTGTATCAATTGGTTTACTCAGAGGGCATCCATATGATACTTCTTCTGCTTTTAACAGTCTAGTAGTAATTCTATCTACTAATGCCTTAATTTGCTCAACATACCAGCCATCCCATTGAGAAACCATTTGTTGGTATTCTTGTTCGCACATCTTCAAAATTTGAAGATATCTATTATAATGCACACAATTTAGACAATTTTCACCATCCATTCTTATAATTTTATTCTTTCTAAAGTTAATTACCATATGATAAATCCATCTAAGAGTTCATAATAAAACATGAGTTCTGGTATCATTTTATGCAATGTGGTACTCTTGGACAATTCCAGGTACTACATAGAAAGATATCAGGTACTGCATGAAATTTTTTAACTTAAGATGCTATTTTGAAATAAACGGGTACTATGGTGAATAAAAACATGTACTTTTCTTTAGCAAATAGGTATCACGACAGAAATGTAATTTTAACATTAGAAGGTACCATTTATTTGTTTGACTAGAGTGTTGAATGGAAAAAATATTTATCTAGAGACCGATTGCGAAAATGAACTTAGGATTGAGAATTTATCTATATATAAACCAAAACAAGACACTTTTTTTAAAAAAAATAAAATAAAAAATGTGTTCAGCTCCATGCGGCTTATCCTTTTCCAGGCCGTAATGGTCAGTTTATTGCAATTATTATTTAAATAATGTTATATAATAAAATTAAATATAATCTAAACAAAACACTATATATCTAATTATTCTTGATGCGCAACACAAATTCACAATCCCACATTTTTCTCTATTGTATTTGTACCCTCTCGCCTTCAACTTCTGACCTAATAATTTTTCTAAATGCCACGGACTTTGAAAGCAATGGAAATCATATTTTTATTTTTTACAATCATAATTTCCTCCATAAGTAATAATGGAGAATCTCAGCCCAAATCTTCCCAAAATTTATTAGAGAACATTAGACCATTTATCTTCAAATCTCATTTTATTTTTATATTTACAAAGTTTTTTAATTACAAATATACTAACTTTTATAATTATTTTTATTTATATTTTATTTATTTTTATCATTAATTTTCAAATTATATTATTGTTTAGTTTATAACTAATTTATGAATGATTATATATATATATGATTTAATTTTGAATTTCGTAATTTTGCCGGAGTTGTACCCTTGTAAAAAAGTGTAGTGAACTTTAAAATAGTCAATCTACTATATTTCTCTAGTGCAGGCCCAGACTTAACAGGATGAAGAATAACTAATGGGCTAAATTCTTGTGGTCTAAGGGCCCAATGATTTTGTTGTGAGTGGCCCTTATTAATTTACTTACATATTTACTATATTTTTTTATTTTTCTTGTTTGAAAAAAGTGTGACATTACAAATAAATCATACATAAATTAGTCTTAAATACGACATTACAAATAAATGATTATTGTAGTGACTGGCTCTTTATTAAATGATTTTTTTATTTTTCTTTTTTGAAAAAATTGGGACATTACAATGAAAAACATACATAAATTAATTTTAAACAAGTTATAACAAAAAATCAAATGGGAAATTACATTTTGGTGGTGAACAAATTTTACATGCTGCTTTTGATAAATCATGTTTCTAACAGTCAATTTTAGTACCCTACATTTTGTTGGTTAATCGATTTTGGTCCATTTAATTAACAACAAAAAAATTCTTTGGCGTTCTAGTGGAGTAATTGACATGTGACCTAATCTAAAAGGAGAAGGACAAATAAATATCACACTAGTACAATATCTGTGTACTACACGAGTGTTAGTTAAGAAATATATGATAAAAATTATTGCTAAAATAATTTTTTTTCATTTAAAAATTTTGATGGACTAATTGATGAAAAAAAAAAGATGAAAAAAAGATGATAGACAGTGCAAAAAGTGATTTGTAAATCGTAATTTAGGAGAGAAATATGGAAGAAAATTATAATATGATAAGATTGTTACTTCCCCAAACTAAGATGAAATGTGTACTAAGAGAAAAAAATAACAAAAGTAAATATACATTTACCACATCATCAACATACCCCTGTATATTCCCAACTGGTTGGGGTCTGGGGGGTCAGTTATACGCAGACCTTACCCTTGTAATTATACAAGGAGGCTGTTTCCGTAGCGACCTAAGGTGCATTGCATCGTTTGATATATTTTTTTCTAGAAACTTCACTAATAGAAGAAGCACTAGAATTTAATTGAGTCATTTTGATCTAGTCCATTATTAGCACTATGCCAGGAGAATTGTCAACAATGACTCTTCCAGCCCTATTTGCAATGGACAATAAATATACATTTACCAAGTTTGAAAAAAAAAATTATTTATGTCTAATACCAAGACTAACTTCAGAGCAAAAATGAATATATAAACAACATTACGAAGTATAGATTTTCGCCATGTCAGTATCTGAAGCGTGAGAATCTGCCATTAACGCTTAACATGTTTTGAATTAATATATAGGGAGGAATATCTCAATATCGATAGTGGTCGGATGACGACAATGAAAATACTTGGTATTAATGAGAAGTCAAAATGCTTGAATTTATCCAAAAATTCAATCATTTTAACCAATCACTCATTACTCAAATCTAACTCAACTTTAACTCAATCTCATTATCTTCAATAATATCAATATAATTAAATAATAAAACTCAATCATTTTTACCTATTACATCATCCTTAACTAGTCATAGCCCGTGCAATGCACGGGATGATATATTTTTCTAATTTTTTTTTAATATTGAATATTAAAATTAATAATTTGGTATATATACAGGTCGGACAAATCAAAAAATTCATAAATTATTCAATACTTCCTTATAGACAACGTTTTTTTGGTTTAATTTGTTGGCGAGTCATCGTCACCACAAACTAATAATTTAAATAATTTTTGCATATGGATTCAATAATAATAAATAAAAAATGACAAAAAAAAGTTAATTACTTATTCATCATGAAAATTTATTTCCATCACATTTTTGTACTTGGCTTAGATTTTTTCAAATATACGAGCAACCCTTAATTTCAAATATGGCTTGTTTGTTCGGGAAACCGACTTAAAAAAAAAACACTACACGAGCGGCATATTGACATGGTGAAAATAATGAAATTAGTCGGATTTTATAGATTAGAGATTGAAAAATAATGATAAACAAATGTAATAATGTTAGTGTAATTGACTACTTATATGAGAAGTATTCGAGTTCTTTAAGAATGGTTTTAACCGGATTTCCTTAAAATTATGTAACATAATTGCGAAATATTTTTTTTAGATAAATTTGTATCCGATATTGCAATCAGAATATAAAATAATTTTTTAAAAATGATATATATATTTTTTGTTATAGGTGAATGTTCCCTAAAAATTTTGGAACAATGTATTAGCTTTTTATTATCCGGTGGCATGTGAAATTGAAACTTCTTGACATGTTTATTTATTTAGATATATTTTTATGAAACAATATAGATAAAATTAAACTTGATTGATGCAGATTTATATTTACCATTCCTTCATATGATTATTTAATTAAATAAGTTTGTTATTTATTTGTATGAAAATTTGAATGGTGGATTTATAGTTGGTCAAATAATATATAAACCAAAATTTTGGATTACATTTATGTTACTTTGTTCATTTTATGCATGTCAATTATAAAAGACGAAATTTTTAGAAAGGAATATTTCGATGTCTGTTTGATTATGGGCTACTGTATTTGTGAAAAAAAAATAATACATTAAGTTTTATTAATTGATTATAAATAATATTTTAATTATAAATTTGAAAGATCAATAAAGTTCCACGACCAAACATTTATTGTAAAAAAAATCTCTCCACTAATTATCAAAAAAAAATTTCAGATAAACATGGTATGTCAAATTTATTATCAAATTAAGTTCTCGACCAACCAAATAAAACTCTTATTTATAACCAATTTAAAATGTTAATAGAATCCTTTACAGATGGAACTGGATTTCAAGCGAATTTTGCAATAGGAAATCTGTATTATAAATAATTTGAAATGTCTCAATAGAGCATGCGTAATATGTACTATAAATAATTTAAAATTAGGGAATCAGATATATTAAACACCCGGAGATCAAAAGTCACTCAAAATTTAAATTTAAATCGGATTACCAAAAGAAGAAAGTCGAATTTTGTGACTTATTTTTTTAATCAACTTTCCACATTTGATGTTTCCATCAACCTCTTTCAATATATATTTTCCATCAACCTCTTTCAATATATATTCACTATTTATCTATTCACATAATTTTAACTAACTATTACTTCACATCATCTATTTTATACTCTTACATCAAATCAACTTTAATTATTTAATTTTAGATATTATTTTAATATAAACTCAAAATCTCACTAACAACTAACCATACCACTTTTTTAATATTAACCGTATCAAACTAAAAAATCCAAACAAAACCAAAAATATTTATATCCAAGCATCCAATTTAATTGAAATGTCATCTTTCCAATTTTAATTTTTCCTTCATAAGACTAAAAACAAACAAATATGAAAGAGCCGAGTTATAAATATCAATATATATAAAAATAAAAAAATGCATATCAAAAAATCAAAATGAGGAAGATGACTCATAAAACTGGGAAGAGTTAGGTTAACTACTTAGGGGATGCTTGTTTATGAAACCAATCCAAAAAAATTCAATCATTTTTAACTCAACCACTTTTTTTAGCTCAAATTTAACTCAATCCACTATCATCAATATAATTAAATAATATCCATCAATCAACCCACTATCATCATTATTATCAATATAATTAAATAATATCAATCAATCATTCTTACACACAACATCAACCTTTAATTTACTATTCATCTACTCACATAACTTTAACTAACCATCACATCACATCACATCTTCTCTCTCCTACTTTTACATCAATTTAATTTTAATCATTTTATTTTAAAAATTATTCTAATATACCCACTAACAATTAACCATACCAACTTTTTTAAATTTAACCAACCCAAACTAAAAATCCAATCAAAACCAAAAATATTTATAAACAAGCATGCTCTTAAATATCAAATTTTAAATTAAAAATTTTTATCCAGTAATAATTCTAAAACAAAAAATTTATATTTGAAAAAAAAAAACTCATACTATTTTTTTTTCATTTTTGTTCATGATAAAAAATTAACCAAAAGTATATCTAAATTTTAAAAATCAAACAAATGACTAATTTGTATCGAAATCACCAAAAATTATCTAAATTATAATAACAGAACCATATCTTCTTGATTGGTGTCCAAGAACTTGCTTATGTGTTTTTTTACCCATAAACGACAACCAAAACAAAGTACAACAAAAAACCATACAAAAGGGTCAAACCCAACCTTGGATTTCCCAACATTGGGTAGACTGGGGGAAGATGTCTAGGTCTAAAGAGGATGGGGGTTTGGGGTTTAGAGATTTCAGAGCTTTTAATGAGTCCCTTCTTGTGAAACAATTATGGAGAATCCAATCTTCTCCTAATTTGTTAGTGAGCGGAGTGTTAAAAGGGAAATATTACTGGGATAGGAGTCTGTTGGAGGTTCAAGCTAAGAATGGGGATTCTTGGCTTTGGAAAAGTTGGTTAGGTGCTAGGAATTATTTCAGGTTAGGAGCTAGATTTGAGGTGGGTAATGGGAAGTCCATCAATGTTTGGGATTCCCCTTGGATCCCAAACAACTCTGATTTCAAACCTAAGTGCTGTTTCTGGGGGATAAGTCCAGGGTTCAGAAAGTTAGTGATTTGATTAGACAGGGAGGTAGAGAATGGGACAAGGACTTAATTCTTCAAACATTTCAACCCTCAGATGTTGTTTTAATTTTAAAAATCCCCTTGTCTAGACATAGGCAGAGGGATAGACTTATTTGGCACTGGGACTCAAAAGGGGTTTTTACTACCAAGGCTGTGTACCAAACCATTCTGCTTAACAAAGGTAGGAATCAGAGTCATGCTTCTTCTAGTGGGCCCTCAAAATGGTGGAAGAGTCTATGGCAAACCACTTGGCATCTTCAAGTTAAGCCTAAAATCAAATTTTTCTTATGGAAATGCTGGTATGGCTTCATTGGAGTGGTAGGGCAGCTGGCTGGGAGATGGATTGATTTAGATACCTTCTGCAAGGTGTGTGGGGAAGGGGTAGAAGATTTAACTCACCTGTTTTTCATGTGTCCAAAATCCAAAACCTGTTGGAAGCTTAGTGGGGTGGATTGGGATAGGATGCACTCTGAGTCTGTGACTTTTCAACAATGGTGGATGGAGTTATGCTCCCACAGAGTGTATGGAAAAATGAAGGAGATGGTCACTTATTATGTTTATTTACTCTGGAACTTGTGGAAGGCCAGAAACAAATGGGTCTTCACGGGTGACTAGTTCAATGAGCACGAAATTGTGAGAAGAGCTCATTCAGAGTGGATGGAGTGGGATTCAAAGAGGCTGCAGACAGGAACAAACCTTATTTCAGAGGAGGCTCTTGGCGGAGTAGGATTGCCATGGTTGGCAATCAGTGCTCACTCAGCTGATGAAGGGAAATTTGCTGTGATTTGTACAGGCATTGATGATAATAACATTAAACTGCAGTGGGATGGAGTTATAGCAAGTAATGAGGGTGTTTGGGATTGCACAGAAGCAGCCTTGCAGGCTGCCAAATGGGGTCTGGAGCAGTACAAAGATCTCAAGGGGCAACATGGCATTTGCTATCTCAACAATACCAAAGCAGTGAGCTTGTTATCTGAATGAGTGCCTACCAGTTGTAAGTGTGCAACATTAGTTGAGGAGATTAACACTATGTTTGATTTTTGTAATATTGTTAAATGTTTGGTTTTTTAGTTTCTGCTTGTTATACCATGTTGGTCTTTGAGGGGGAGGTTTAACCTTCCTCAGATTTGTAATCTGTTGATTGCCCGGTTGTACTAGTACTTCGTATTTGAGTAATATAATTTGCTTGTTTGTCTTGAAAAAAAAAAACCTTGGATTTCCCAACAGTACCAAGGCAACTCAAACTAGCTCCCAAAACAACAAAACAATAACTAAAACTAAAACTAAACAAAACCCAACAAAACTATATACAAAACTATATACAGAACCAAAACTAAATACAAAACTAACCACCAAACCTAACGAAGATCCTGCTGCAAATCAAAACAGAACAGAAAAGCCACTACTAAGCAAACAAGATCTACTGAAAGCCCACTCAGGGTCCTTGACAGATTGCTTATGTGTTGGCTGGTTTCCAAGAACTTTCTTATATGTGAACTCAGCGCGAAATATTATTTTTTATTTTTGTTTTTAGTTTATAGTACTTTTATTTTCCTAGTTCATTTATAATGGTTATAAAAATTTGTTTTTTATATAACCTTTTCATTTCTATATATAAAATATTTTTGAATATTATCTTTATAAATAAAATTTATATAACTACACAAACTTTGGATATATTATGTATACAAATTCAATCTAATAATCGTTAAATTAGTTATAAAATGTTCTAATTATATTTGTACAATACTTTTAAAATAATGTATCTATATATATATAAAAAGAATATTATATGAAATAGTTAAAAATAACACTACTATCTACAAAACATTGGTAACAAAATAAAATGAAATTTGTAAAAAATAGAATCTCATGTGTTTCTTCAATTATTTTTTTTATATGTGCACATTTCTCATCTATGACTAATTCATATATATCTTCTATCATATACAAATAGGGCTTGTGGTATGGGACATAGCCTCACACTTCGAGGCTCACAGACCGAGCCGGGTCATATTTTTTCTCAATGTTTAATTCACATTTTGAAAATTTAATTTATAATTTAACTTTTAATTTTGAAAGACTTTTAACTCTAATTAGTTAATTTCCATTTAAATGCATAAAAATTAATTAATGTAGATTAATGTTAAGCCTATAAATAGAGAGTGCTCTTCTTTAAATAGAAAGAACACGCAAAACGGATAAAAAGAAAAAGAAAAACAATAATTCTTAGTCATTTTTCCTCGCCTTTCTTTTATACTCCCTCCTATTCATAATAAGTGTCATTTTGGGAAGTTGTACAGTTATTAAGTGATGGAGGTGCTTGTGTGCTCATCAAGAAACAGAGTTCACTCAGTCTCAAGAAGATCGCATTCATTTCAGATAACAAGAAAAATGTGTGGCTGCGTAATTGATGTACTACCTTATCCTAATACAAGCCTGGAGTATATATAATGCCTCACTATGTAAACCTAGAAAGGAGTAAAATACTAAAAGACCCTTCTGTCATAAGGGGATGAAACAAATAAATGCATGCAGTATATGTATATTCCATGATGGCAGAAAAGGCAGTGACGTGGAGTGTATCATGTGCCAACACCCCCCCGCAATCCAAGCGAGGTTAATGAAAGAACATGTAGAAGTTCTTTTAGTCGAGTGAAGGATTGACCAGAGAGCGGCTTTGTCAGAATATCCGCGAGTTGATCTCGAGCTGGAATGTGATGTACTAGAATGGACTTGGACTGGACTTTATCTCGAATGAAATGAAGATCAACCTCGATATGTTTCGTTCGAGCCTGAATAACAGGATTAGAAGACATGAAAACGGCACTGAGATTATCAACCCAAATGATCGGTCGAGTTTGGGAAGTAAGTTGCAGCTCATGAAGAAGAGACTGCAAACAAATGACTTCAGTCATAGCATGGCCCAAGCTCCTATACTCGGCTTCAGCACTAGACTTGGAGACCGTATGTTGCTTTTTGGAACTCCAAGAAATCAGATTTTTTCCAAGGAAAACGCAATGGCCGGAAGTTGATTTTCTATCATCGGGGTCCGAGGCCCAGTCGGAATCTGAAAAATCCATCAAATTGAGGTTTGGAGATCTGGAGAAAAAAAATCCCATGGTCTGGAGTTCCACAAAGGTATCGAAGTAGTCTCTTGACTGCTTTCCAATGAGAATCTAAAGGGTCTTGCATGAATTGGCTCAGTTTGTTTATGGAGAAAGCAACATCTGGCCGAGTGAGAGTAAGGTACTGGAGAGAGCCAATAACCTGTCTATATAATTTAGGGTCGTGAAACTGACTGCCAGTAAATTTTGAGAGGTGAGGAGTAGAAACCATTGGAGAAGAAAGAGATTTTGCATAAGACATGTTGAGGTTGTCCAAGAGAGTGAGCAGATACCTGGTTTGATTAACAAGAATACCAGAAGAGGTGTAATGGACCTCAAGACCCAAAAAATATGTCAAGGCACCAAGATCTTTCAGAGCGAAGAATTTAGTGAGCTGGGAGATGAAAGTATTAATCACATGAGTGGAGCTGCCTGTGACAATTATGTCATCCACATAGACAAGAACATAAATGGTGGAGCCATGGAGATGTCTAAAGAATAAAGAAGTATCATTTTTGGAACCTGCGAACCCAAGAATGTGCAAGACATGTCTCAATTTGTCAAACCAGGCCTTAGAGGCCTGTTTGAGACCATATAGAGCCTTGTTGAGCTTGCATAAATAAGATTCTTTTCCAAGAACTGAAAAGTCGGGTGGCTGCTGCATATAGATAGTAGTTTCAGGTTCTAAAGTGCCATGAAGAATCATTCTGACAGTAGCAGGCTTTATGATCGGGCTAAAGACATCAATGAAGAATCATTCTGACAGTAGCAGGCATTATCAATGTCTATTTGCCGAAGTTGCCAGCCCTTTGATAAGGCTATGGTTAGAATCATTCTGGCAGTAGCAGGCTTTATGATCGGGCTAAAGACATCAATGAAGTCAATACCAGGGACTTGGGTGTAGCCTTGGGCAATAAGTCGAGCCTTGTGCTTAGATATTGTTCCATCAGAATTGGATTTAAGTTTGAAGACCCATCTACAACCTACTATGTTCGTGTTTAGAGGAGGAGGAACAAGAGACCATGTGTTGTTTTTTATGAGAGTTGTATACTCAACATGCATGGCTTTTTTCCATGGTGGAGAATCCAAGGCTTCAGTGAAAGATTTTGGTCCCAAAGAAGGAAAAGAATAGAAAGATTTAGGTTTAAAAATACCTACTTTAGATCTAGTGATCATTGGATGAGAAGTGTGTACTGGCTGAGTATCAATATGAAGTGTAGGAGACTGAGGAGGGATATGTGATGAAGTAGTGGAGGTGTCTGGACTAGGGAGTAAGGGAGATGTAAGGGACTCTTGGGAGAGGGGTTCTGAAATAATAGAGGATTGGAAAAAAGGAAAAATAGTCTCTTGAAAAACAACATGTCTTGAGTGAATGATTTTACCTCGAGGAAGAAGTATTTTATAACCTTTGAACTGTGTGTTGTAGCCAAGAAATATACCAGGTTGAGATCGATGATCAAGTTTATCAGAATTATAGGGCCTGAGGTAAGGATAAGCTCGACAACCAAAAACTCTAAAATGAGAATAAGAGTGTGGTCTGTGAAAAAGAGCTTCATAAGGAGATTTATAACCAATAGTCTTGTTGGGCATCCTATTTATTAAGTGAACTGCAGTCCCAAAACAATAATCCCAATAATATTTAGGAACACCTGAATGAGCCATCAAGGATAATGATACTTCAATGATATGTCTATGTATTACTAGAACTGCAAGAAGAGGGTGCCTTTTTAAGGTTGAACTGGTACAATCCATCCTTAAGCCTCCCTGTGAGAAGAACTCTGTCTGAAGCTTGATCCTTCACAAGACAGTAAGAAGGATAAAAGGTGAAATAAACACCATTGTCTTTTCTATATTGGGCCACACTTAGTAAATTTTTGGTAATATTTGGAACATGGAGAAGATTGTTAAGCTGAAAAAGATGTGGACTGTCATGAAGAGAATGAAAATGTGAATTACCAATGTGTGCTATGTCAAGAGATGAGCCATTTCCAACTTGGAGTTTGTTGTTTCCTCCATATTCAGACCCTATGCTGAGATTAGCAAGATCATTAGTAACATGATGTGTTGCTCCTGTGTCCGGTAGCCAATTGACCTCTGAATTTTGGTCTGTTGTGGTGAGCATAGCTGATCCTTGGTTGTATCCTTTTCCATAGGAATCTGATGAGGAGTACCTTTGATTGTCTGTCATTTGTTTTGGCACAAATTCAGAGTTAAACCGGTGATAACACTTCTCAGCGGTGTGATTTCCATATCCACAGATTTGACAAACAACCTTGTTGCCATAGTTTCTTCCTCTTCTTCCTCTATATGATTCTCTACCTCTGAAAGTCTGTGTGCCCCTTCCTCTTTGAGATTGATTAAATGACATTCCTCTTCCTCTAGCAAAAGTGATGTTTGCATTAGGTATAACACTTTCAGCTGAGTTCCTTGAGTTAGTTTCCAGCCTGCTTTCATAACTAAAGAGAAGGGACACAACATCTTTGAATTCAATGTTATCTCCCCTGGCAGTAATAGCGACAACCACAACATCATATTCCTCCTAGGACATACATCACTTGATCTATCTCTTTTATCTTTTTCCCTGTGCTAGCTAAAGCATCGCAGCAGCTCTTGACCTTGTTAAGGTAATCTCTCATTTTTTATGCTTCCTTTCTTTAGATTTTGAAGCTGAATCTTGTATTGCATCTTTCTTGCAGCTGTTTGGCTCGTGAAGGTCGATTGAAGAGTCTGCCATATATCAAAGGATGTTTCCATACCAACAGTGGAAACAAGAATACTCTCTGAAAGAGAAGACATGAGCCAAGAAGCCAGAGTTGATCTTGCCTTTGCCAACGGGTATAAGCTGGATTTACTCTTAGCAAACCTTCTTCATCTGCTGGGATAAAACGAGAGGGGATGGTGAGTGTTCCATCCAAATAACCTTCAAGACCGTGGCCTCTAGCTGTGATCAACACCTGCTGCTTCCAGATGAGGAAGTTTTCATCAGTGAGTTTGTATGAAATCAGTTGGTTGTTTAGTTGGATTGGTTGAGAAGAAGCTGAAATAGTTGTTTCCTCCATTGAGGATCAAGATGGATCAGAGACAGAAATTTAATCCCCGCTCTGATACCATGATGAAGGTGCTTGTGTGCTCATCAAGAAACAGAGTTCACTCAATCTCAAGAAGATCGCATTCATTTCAGATAACAAGAAAAATGTGTGGCTGCGTAATTGATGTACTACCTTATCCTAATACAAGCATGGAGTATATATAATGCCTCACTATGTAAACCTAGAAAGGAGTAAAATACTAAAGACCCTTCTGTCATAAAGGGATGAAACAAATAAATACATGCAGTATATGTATATTCCATGATGGCAGAAAAGGCAGTGACGTGGAGTGTATCATGTGCCAACATTAAGAATATTTTTTTGCCAATAATAACCCTCATCAATGAGTATATAGATGAATGTTTTGAGAAAAGATGAGGAGTGAATATGAAAAGACGTAGTGTATTTATTAACTAGATGAGGGTAATAATGGAAAAATATGTACAAAATATCTAAAACGACATTTATTTTGTTAATAGTTGATAATGCCAAAATGAAATTTAAAAAGAATAGGAGGTAGTAATATTTTGGTCCAAGTATAACTAACTTCACTTCGCAGATTTTTAAAGTCTTTTTCCCCCAGTTTTCTTTCATATTGTTTTAGTCGAAGTATAATTTACGTTCACCAGATTTTATTAGGTTTTGTATATTGTTGGTTTTGTATATTGGGAAACATACGTTCATGTGGGACAAATCTGGTTTAAGGACACTATGTTCTCACATGCTTCAATATTTTATTTTTTCAGATATATTATTTTTTATTTTCTCGATAAAGTTCCCTAACATCTTAAAAAAAAATTTGATAAAATAGCTACTGAGCAAAATACTATCTTCTCGGCAAAATAATATTGATGCTGCTGCAAATACTGGTGCTACTGCTACTGCTACAATTTCTCTTTCCCCTCTGCAAATATTACGATGAATTATGTTGATAGATCGCGCGAATTTGATAAAGATGGCTATTGAGCAAAAACACTACTGATCGTTCTGTAAATGTTCCCAAAAATTCGATAAAGATGACTATTGAGCAAAATATTATTAATATTGTCGCAAATACTAGTGCTACTGATGCTGCTACAATATAATGATATTGTTGCAAATACTGCTGCTACTGATGCTGCTACAATTGGTGCTACTGTTGTTACTACAATTTCTCTCCAACTTTAATGTTGTACCAACATATACATAGTTATATATACCAACACACGTATCTACACCTATGTTTCGAAGAATCATGCTAAATAATCATCTGACAAACAACTGCTGCTACAATTTGTTTTGAGAAAATTACTCCACTACCATGAAGATTAATTATATTTGCATGTATACAAACCCTAATTTTTATTTGCATCTAACTAACACCTTTATTTTTCTTTGCAACTATATCATTCTTTGTGTCCGCTCTTTTTCTTATTTATTTCCTTTCCTTTCCCGTGGCTTCCCATCTTCTCATTCTTCTATTTCTTTCTTCCGGTTTCTCACCATCTTCTCCTATCATTCTCTAGCCTTAAATTTATTAGCCATTAAAATTTAAAGTTAACAGCAGATTAAAGAGTACTAAGCCACTACCGACGCACACTCGGGTCTTTCCAAAGTTGGAGGAGATCTTGTGACATGCCACCAATAATTAGCAGATTTCTTTCAGACTAGCCACATCGTCGACCAATCAGATGTGCCATCATCAAGGACCGCTGTCAAGCCGTGATGCTCGCCTATGTTTGAAGCCAGAGACCCTTCGCCCGCAGACAAATATCGTCCCGAGAATGCCAATCCGCCGTTAGCCACGAAGGCATCGTTGTCCCGTTCAACTGCCACCGCCAAAGGGTGGTCTGTATGTGTGTGGATGGCGGAATATAGAGAATGTTGTGTATAGAAGTAAGAGACAAAATCTTGGTGGTTTGCGTAGAAGAATAAGAATAAGCAAATAGGAGAAATTTGATGTTGGAATTTTGGATCCGATGACGTTGATTTGTGGATCGTACATGCTTTGATTTCCTTTTATATTGGAAGATTTCAATGTATATTTGATGTTACGTTGTGGGATATGTTGCGTTTATATACAATATTTCAATATATGTTCTCATAAGCACAATCGGTAGTACGTTGCGTGTATAGACAAAATATGTTCAGTATATATTTTCGTTGCCCGTGCTTCGTGTGTTTTTTATCTGGCTTGTGCTTCATTTGTTTATCATATACTCTTCATATAGTATAATAATTTAGTAAAAAATTGATTATGATCTAGTTATTTATATGATAGGTTATATACTGAACAAAAATTCAAATATCAAAATTGTGGTTAGATAAAAATGCTATGTAAATAAAAACTAGGTTATATATTGAATATATACTGATTATAAACGCAATATATATTGCGTATTAAAAAAATCTAACCCATGATCTGCGCAATTTAAGGGGGAGGCGGTTAGCCGGTTACACTCTATTTGTTAACTGAAAATCTCATAATGTGTGGAGCGGTTATACTTAATTCGGTAACTAAAAATCTCATAATTTGGTTTATATTCATAATTAATTGGCATGATATTGGTAAAGATGCAAGCAAAATTTGCCCCATAGTAAAATTATATTTTTTTATCAAATCACGTGGTATAAATAAAAACTTTTCGTTTGTTTTTTAATGTTGTACCTAACATAACCAACACACTTCTCCACACTATGTGTTTGTTTTTTAATGTTGTCCTTAACATACATATACCAACATAATTCTCCACACTATGTTTCATGTCCCGATGAGTCAGGCTGATAAACCGCTGCTTCTATAGTTAATATTTTAATGTTGTGCCAACATATATATATATACCAACTTAAACTGTTATAACGGGTTTAGGCCTGCGGGTCAGCCCGCCCTGTATGAAAAAACAGACGAGTTGTGCTAAGTTTTTTAGGCCCATGAAAAGGTGGCCCTAAACGGCTAGCCTGCTTGAGGGCTGAGTTCAGTCATGATTTCTCAATTCTCACGATTAAACTAACATATGTCCAACCATGGACGGATGCAAATGGGAGCCAGTATCAACCTAGGCACACGCTCAACTTTTGGAATGAAATAATGTTTATATGAGGAAATAATATTGAGACGGGTTTGCTACCCATACTCAAGTGAATGTAGTTGTAATTATATCAAAAATCATTTTTCATAATCCTTATTTACCATTTTAATAATGCATGTCCATCCATTTTTACTTTCTTTCTTTTTCCATGTTATTCTATTATTTATTTTTCATGTAATTCTTATTGTCTTAGTCTTTTTTAACTCAACAAAATTATCTA
>CACSLK010027751.1:9461048-9472214 GCA_902706635.1 Striga hermonthica | reverse complement strand
GGCTTGAGGGCTTTATCAGCTGCATCAGAAACGCTCTCACCATACCCACCTTGGACAGGATCGGGCCCACGGCCCGATTCTTATCGGGTTTGGGGCCGGGCCTCGGTGATGGGCTTCCGGAGGCCCGATGGAGGCTGCAACGGAACGAGCCCGGGTGCGAGGTCGGGGAGCAAAGGCAAGCTCGGGACGCCGATGCGTAGTCTCTTGAAGCCATTGAAAAGTGTTCTGTGTGTGTTTGACGGAAATTGTAAGGTAATAGAATTTTAGAAGACTTAACGGTGGTGGTTTTTATAGTGACGTGTGTACCTTAGTACCTATGTCTTTATATTTATTTATATTTGATTGATATTTGATATATACGACTAATACAATACTCGTGTACCGACACTTACTAAGTAAATTATATTTAAAATTAAATAATAAGATAACAAAAATAATTAAATAACTTGGCGTCCCAATGCCTCGTTTTGGCATCCCAGTCCCTCGATCATGGAGTGCACCTGCCGTGTTTAGCATACTGGTGCCCTAATATCAACTGACGTGGCTGAAACGTCGAGAACTGGATAAAAGAAGAGAAAGATTCTCAAATATCTTCATTAATCAAATTCGATCGTTGAAATACAAGAAAATAAGAGTTTTTATATAAAACTGCTAAAGAGGTCTAATCTTGTCTTACTCTAATTAAAATATATTTCGTACCAAATAAAAGACTAAAATAATTAAATAACTTTACTAACAAATCAAGGACTAAAATACTAACAATAAATAATAAATAAATAATTCAATTAAAGATGATCATATTTATCCTCAGAGCCGGCTCCTTGAGGAGGCAAGCTAGGCTCATGCTTAGGGCCTCCATTTATTTGGGGCCTCAATTTTTTTTTAGTATTATGTATTGGTGTTGGACTTGGCCTATTTATATAAATAAATGGGTGAATGACTAAATATAGACTTGACCCATTACACAAATGAAATAGCTAATGACAAAATATGTATTTTGTGTAGAAATGTGATGCCCTAAATATTTATTTGTTATGTTATAATGTCCGGTCAGAACAAATTGTGCGAAAATAAATATTCTTTGCAGTGATATGATTTTTATTTTCTTCTTCATGTGTTCTTGTGACTGTTCAAATATAATTTATTAAAGATCTTTGTCACCCAAAGTTATTTATCAGTTCCAAAATCTAGAATAAAGGAATTTTTTTTATTTATTTCAATATTTATTAATATAATAGTATGGTATAATTAAGTTCTTTTGTGCTATGATTTTATTTGTAAATAGCCCTAATTACCACGCAAAGACAAAATAAAAAATTAGAAGACAAAAAATTTGTTTAGGGCCTCCAGATTTCTGGAAACAGCCCTGTTTATCTTCTATCTCCTATCATAATGTTATCCAAATACCACTGTGCATGGGTTTAACTCTTGATATCCCAAGAACAAAGCCTAAATTACAAAAACAGATAGGCACTCAAATACGCAAACAATTATTATCAGTAATGTTCCACTACCCACGGTGGACACATGTTAATATGTCCACCGTTTATATGGCATGCACACATTGGTGATGTTAATATATTCAGAAAAATACATCACCAATGTGTGCATGCCACATAAACGGTGTCATATTAACATGTCTCACCGTGGATAGGGGAGCATAATCTCCATTATTATTATTATTATTATTATTATTATTATTATTATTATTAGTATTATTATTATTATTATTATTATTTGTTTTTAGTTTTTTTGTTCTTTTTTTATTTGATCAATTTACAAACCATTAAAAATTCCATCCCACTATGTTCAACTAGCCCAGACTGTATTATTCCAATAATTTCAACTATGTTGGAGCCAGGGAAAATTTAAGAACATAGAAAAACCTCAAAACAAAAATATACTAACACACTCACTCTATATACAGAAGCAAAAATCCAAGTGACAAATGTATTAAAAAAAATTCTTCACTGCGGACAAATTTTAATCTCTCATGGCCCCTTCCACTACTCAGCGGATACCTGAGCTGACGTAGCATGCACGGGCTTCAGGCGTATCTCTCGAACGACAGGCACCCAAGATAGCATCGAGAGAAAGAGTCCAGTCGAGAGAATAAAAAGACCAATGTAAACCCACTGGCTGTCTTCTCTCAAACCAGGGCAATGACGGTCGTAAATGGTGGTGAATGTGTCCCGAAGAAACGTGCAGTCGGCCAAATCGCTCAAGAACGGGCCGTAATGGTGCAGCCCATAGCTCAAGTTCACGGCCCTACTCACCACGTCATACAAGCTAGGGGTTAGGCAGCACTCGTAATTTATATAAGCCTGCATTTATGTAAAATGCATAGCTTTTTTCAAGAGGGATTACAAAAACAGCCCCAGGTTCAGTCTAGTTACAAAAAAGGTACCATTTTTAATTGAGTTGCATTGTTCAAGTCGACTTCGCCAGCTGGACACATCCTTTTATACGTCCTGTCGGGATTGTATGGGTTGCAGAATAGGGGAGCCATCTGCGCGGCATTTGGAAATTTACGGTTGGATACATTGGCAATGATCCCATTTACGAGCTGGACCATTTGGATCGTGACTTCTCTGCTTTGCGAACGTGCTTCTTGGGAAGTGGCGGGGTCCATGCACGGGATGATTTGGTCTAGTGCCGTGTGAGCCGTTGGATTATCGACCCACTCGTGCATTGCCGCACATGTGTCTCCCGTTGCACTTTCTTACATAAAAACAAGAATTGCGATAAATTGGAAATCGACGGGAACAAATAAATAACACGTTCAAACGCCATCAATTATCATGTAGAGAACTTACTTGTGGAGAGCGAGAAATATGCCACTCATAAAGAAAGTGAAGGCAATGAAAATCCAACTGAAGAAGACCAAGCTGCAAAAACAGTATCACACGATTTTTCACGATCAATCAAAATGTCGAGAAGGAAGATGAGCAGTAAAAGATGAAAGCCAAAAGGTAAAGGCAAATATTGTCCTTAGAAACGCACTCACAAGTATATGAGAAAGTGCGGGCCGATAATTGATACAACTGCAACGAAAGAATATGATAAATATCGGAGAATCATAAGAGAAAACTATTTATGCAGCTAATTTTTTTCATAAGACTTACTGGATCCACCATTATTCAGGAAAAGCATTACAAGCGCTACCGCAATAAGAACTCGGCGCCTGCAAATCATAGTAAACCAAACAACATAAAACGCTGAGAAAATTTATTAAGAAAGCCATATCCTTCCCAAAAACAAAAAATAGAACTAAAAGAAAACGTACACAACATCCAAATAGCGGGATATATCATCTTTATTATTCTTGGTTGTACGCTCAAGTGTGGTGGCAGCAGTTGTAATCATACCATTGACATTATCAATGTCGGTTTGAAGCTGTCGAGGCAGAAAAATATGATTGACGCCAACATTCTTGGTAGCCACCAGGCAAGAGGATTTTTTCAAGAACACGAAAAGTACACTAGACTTTGTTTTACAACAAGTGGACTCAACGGTCGAACACCTACAAAATGTGTCGGGTTATCTCACGGCTACCAAGAATGTTGGCGTCAATCATATTTTTCTGCCTCGAAATCTTGAATTTATATTTGGGAAAGACAAGAAAGCAAAAGGGAAAAAGAGGGATAGTATTATACTTACGCTGCTGCAATTGTGAATAACAAAAGAAAGAAAACAGAAAGATTAAGCCCACAAGCGAATTTTGGATAGCCATAGTGTCTGCGCCTACAGCAGCAAACATAGACGCAGAGAAGCAGCAAGAATAGACCCAACAAAATGAACCATAGAATAGCAATAAGGAAAAGGGGATAGCCGGTGTAGAACACAGACTGCATTGAAAACGAAAAATGTTAGATAATGACAAAATAATTGATTTTAGAATGCCAACAATAAAAAATAAAAAATTTACAATAGAGACAAAGCAAGAACACTCTTCATGAAGAAGACATGTTAAGTTTAAATGCTAAGTATCATATAACGGGTGCAGTTCTAACAATTTGCTACGTCCAAATGAAAGAGAGACAAAGAGAAAGAAAAGAAAAGGATACAAGAAAAAACAAAATCAGAATCCGAATTCAAATTATGGAATGAATCCAAATTCACTTACCACAGAAGATTGATCCTTCTGTAAAACAAGAGCCTTCTGTTATGACAGGGTGGCTGGAGAGGTATCTTATGTATGAAAACATATTTTCCAAAAAAATTTCTCCTACTGCTATTTGTGCATGAATGACATTTTTGTTCAATTGATTGCAAAGTTTTGAATTTTTCATTTCTAAATTTGAATGCATATTGTTGAACCAACGAGCGGTGATATGGCTTCAGTACGGTATGCATTCCAGTCCGACTTCAGATAAAAATTTAAAGATTGATCAGCTGATTAGAATCATAAAATACATAAACAAACACAACATGATCAAATTCGGATGATTTAAAAATCTACCTAACTAATGAATAAAAGTTTATATAAAATTAAATATTAGAATTTATTTGAAAAAACAATGAATAAAAGAATAATATATTTAATGTAGAGTAAAATGTAGTGTAAACTAGACACAAAACTAAATATTTAGCTGGAAACATTAATTTCTCTCTTCTTTTCACAAGGATTCAGTGGCACCAAAATGGGATCCATGACCCAAGTTCTAGAAAGCATCCAACCTTGCAAAAATTGTATTTTGATTCTTAAGAAACTGCCGAGAATATTATATAAACTTTTACTAACTCGTGACAAGAATTATCATCAAACGTTTCTTGAGCGTGAAATATCGAGTTGACCAAATGCAAAATTCGAATCGCATTAGGTACCCCCTGATAAGTGAGCCGTTAACCTGCATTATATGGTTGGTTAAAAGAATTTCTAAGAGAAAAATCTGCAGCATAAAAATATATTGATTCAAGTACTCACCAAATAAAGTTGAAGCAAACAATTGTCCCCAACATTCTCGGTGAACTCAAGACTGTTCAATGGCGTCAATGCCTCGTCGGGCTCAATGAAGGCTGAGTTATCATTCATCTGAGTGAAACGTCCTGGTAGAACCACATATATCTTTAGTTTAGGAGGGGAATACTTTCACGTATCAATTAAAAGAGTATGAGACTTTAGTTTAGGAGGGGAATACTTTCACGTATCAATTAAAAGAGTATGAGATATGACGTGTAGATTTACTTGGACACCTCCACCTCCATACTAATGAAAAATCAACAAATCATCTATGTCAGTGGAGTCAACAGTTAAGTGAAGTCTTCATTGGTTAATTGATCAGGCAACGTAGGAGGACTGCTTTGATCTTCACTCAGTAATGGAGTTGTAGATGGACCAGCAGCTGCAACTCAATAACAAAAGGCTCTTGTTTTATATCAGTTGAGGTCAATGTCTACAGATTCTCTCATTGGGATCTTCCAGGTGTCACTTTTATTAAATTTATGACTTTTCATTTTTTTGATACTTTGTCTTGTTCATTGCAGACCGGTCTTGTTTGAAAAGTAAGGATTTACAATGGTTCTTTTTCTGTCGAAGAGAGAAGTTCCCAGGTGGATCTAGAGTGAAGCGTTCTACTGTAAAAGCGTGCTGTAATTGGTGCAGCTGCTGGTCCATCTACAACTCCATTACTGAGTGAAGATCAAATCAGTCCTCCTACCTTACCTGATCAATTAACCAATGAAGACTTCACTGAACTGTTGAATCCACTGACAGATGATGATTTGTTGATGTTTCATGAGTATGGAGGTGGAGGTGCCCAGGTAAATCTAACGTCATATCTCATACTCTTTTAATTTGATATGTGAAAGTATTCTCCTCTTAAACTAAAGATATATGTGGTTCTATCAGGACGTTTCATTCCAGAAGAATGATAACTCGGCATTCATTGAGCCTGAAGAGGCATTGTCGCCATTGAACAGTCTTGAGTTCACCGAGAATGTTGGGGACAATTGTTTGCTTCAACTCCATTTGGTGAGTACTTGAATCATTATATTTTTATGCTGCAGATTTTTCTCTTAGAAATTCTTTTGACCAACCATATAATGCAGGTTAGCAACTCACATTATCAAGGAGTACCTAATGCGATTTGGATTTTGCATTTGGTCAACTCGATAGTTCACGCTCAAGAAACGTTTGATGATAATTGTTGTCACGAGTTAGTAAAAGTTTATACAATATGCTCGGCAGTTTCTTAAGAATCAAATACGATTTTTGCAAGGTTGTTGGATGCTTTCTGGAACTTGGGTCATGGATTTCATTTTGGTGCTACTAAATCCAGGTGAAAAGAAGAGAGAAATTAATGTTTCCAGCCAAATATTTAGTTTTGTCTCTAGTTTACACTACATTTTACTCTACATGAAATATATAAGCTTTTATTCATTTGTTTTTTTCAAATAAATTCTAATATGTATGTATATTTAATTTTATATAAATTTTTTATTCATGTGTTAGGTAGATTTTTAAGTCATCCGAATTTTAATCATGTTGTGTTTGTTTATGTGTTTTATGATTTTAATCATCTGGTCAATCTTTAAATTTTTATTTGAAGTCGGACTGGAATGTATCACCGTATGAAGCCATATCACCGCTCGTTGGGTCAACAATATGCATTCAAAATTAGAAATGAAAAAACAAAACTTTGCAATCAATTGAACAAAAATGTCATTCATGCGCAAATAGCAGTAGGAGAATTTTTTGACAAATATGTTTTCATACATAAGATACCTCTCCAGCCATCCTGTCATAACAGAAGGCTCTTGTTTTTTTTGGAAAAAAACTCCATAACACAATGTCATAACAGAATTAGTTGAATAACTTGGTAATATGTCTCAGTTGGGTGATTATAACCGATCACACTTAAAACGCTTTTTGTCTTTGGACCAGTTAATTTGAAGTACTTAAAAGATTTAGCAAGCATAGTTGTAGGTCCAAAAGATTTTGAAGAATTTTGTAAAGACCTTTGATTCTCTTTTTGCAACAATAATGAACAGACTTTCGAGAGAGAAGGCGAAGTGATGACAACAAGAAATTACTTCTTCAAGCAGTGTAAGAATCGTTAAGACCAATCAGAAATGTCATGACAGAGTCATTTTGTTGAGCAAAGGTGTATGAGTGGTATGTTACACGAACTCTTCTATTTAGGAAGAATGCCCGTGTCATGTTGTGTCGACACTGGTGTGGGTATGAGTATTGGGTGTGGCATTTTAGCCTAAAATGTTCAAGAATTCTAAACTATTGACGAGTCGGACGCTCATATCTCCACACCCGATACGCCACCCATATCCGACTCCAGGTAGAATAGTGAGTGTTACGATATTAATGCGATCATAATCCCAAGAACACCTAAATAGATATCAATTCATATTATTCATAATCAACCACCTCAAACAATAGATGAAGAGTCCTTCAAATAAGGCTCTCATAAACCATACTCCTTGTCCACCAAGCCAATATAAATAAAAATACTTAATAACAATAATTAATACTAATAATAATTATTATTAGTATTCTACATCATTCTCCCCCAGTTCGGAAGGCTTTGCCCTCGAAGCCGACGTGCTTCCATGACTGGTGTGTGAAGGCGAACCAATGGTTTTAATCCTCGCCGTTTCCCCTATCGAACACGGCGGTTGAACGACACTGTGATCTACCTTCGCTAACCACAAAATTCTCGGCTCCTCATCTTGAGTTATCCGGCCAAACAAATACTTCGGAACCACAATCCAATAAATAGTAGTTTTTATTTCCAAGAATTAATTCGGAAGTTCACCATCGTCAACAATGGCAACATCACACGCTCCGTCATGAAACTGCTTCAACATATATAACCGTGAATCAAACTCTTCTTCTTTAGGTTTCTTGAATCCATATGCAATACCACCGTCAAGGGTTATGAAACATGGTTTAAAATATAACAAAAATTTGTCAAACTCGTGTCCTTGGAATTCTCTATACTGCACATCACGACCGCCGAAAATCGCATCGAGTTCAACGGTTTTGATAGCAGCAGTTTTAACTTCATCCTCTAGCCCCGGAGGCTCCTCATCGAAAATCGGCCGACCGTCGTACAACAACCCATCATCTTACTCTTCATCAAATCAGGGATGTAAACGCGAAACGAGCCCTCCCGTCGACCATATTCGCGATCAAATTCCCAATCGCGTCGGGCACGATATCCACCAGCGAAGGCTGCCTCATCGCGCCAGCCCTTATCGCTACGTTGAACGTCGCCGTCCGCAAAGACCGGTCACGACCTCCGTACGCAGCGAAGGGCTCAGCCTCAACGTGCTGAGGTTGATAATCGTCGAAGGGGTTCACCTCCGAGATTATCAGCGTAATTTCGTATATGTTTTTTTCTTTAGAAATCTCAACAAATCTCAAAAAGTCTTAACAAATTTTAGCTTAAAATAAATTAAGTACTTCATCATTTTGTAAGACTTTTTAAAATCTCAAATGAATACTAAGTCTTTTAAAATTCTTAAAAAGCCAAGTCTTAAGAATTCTCAAATGAATACATCGTCCTAAGAACAACTTTAACCATATAAGGTTTCTAAACCTTCTTTTTACTTTCTCGATACTCCACATCCTTCAAACCTCATTTTTACTCCCAATATCACAACACTCCAATAATCATAAATCCTCACAAGCCTTCTAATGGGCCTCGCATGTTTTTCACATATTTTAATATATATCAATTTAATTCATATTTACAAAATACTTTACTCATTATTTTTCACAATGACATATTTATTATATATCATAATAAATATCTATATATATATAATAGCTGACAAGCTTCAATAAATTTTATTCAGACATCAATTAATAAAAATAGGACTTCATTTAATAAAAATATTTATGATTGGCATTCAAATGACAGTCACACAAGCAAAACCTTATTATTGTTTGTTATTTTGTAACTTTTCAAGAATTTAAATTTTCTAAGTATATAATACTAAATTATTTTCCAGCTAATATTTCTACTTTGTATTATAGTTCTACAATGAAAAAAACAAAAACGAAAACAAAAAAGCAAAAAACTGATTTATATAAAAGTTAAATAATTTATATTTCTATTATACCTTTGCATATAGTACAAACTTTAAAATATAACACACTTTATTTAAAGTTTTAAATATCATATACGTACGTATAACATATAATTTTTTGTTTCCCTCTGCGCATGTGCACAAGATTCAATACTAGTATTTTAAGTACAATTAAACTTTCAAAAAAAGAAAATCTAATAAGAGAATTTACTACACATAAATCTTACAATAATAAATATATTTTACTTATACATATGTCATTTTAATTTTCAATAATTTAATGAAAATTTTGAAATGTGATGTGGATCATATTGTAGATTACAAATTTGACTAATAAATGGGAGAGCTATTAAATGTGAGGTGTTTCAAATTTAAACCTCACCACTACCCATTTTATGAAAATGCTACGGTCCGTAACGGAACCATTCTGTCAGGATTTATAACCATTAGATCATCATGTAACCGTTGGGGATAGTTGATCTAACGGTTACAAACCCCGACGGAATTGGTTCCGTAACAAGACCGTAGCATCACCCACCCATTTTTAATAGTAAAAGCTAATGAGGGCGCCATTTTAAAACCTCATCAAAATTGCCCATGAAAGGTGCTCTTAAAAGAATACAGAGAAGAATGAAAAACTTACAGCAATGTAATGTTGATTACTGATATTCCAACCTCCGTTGTAATAACGGCGATTCTTGAGTGAGTCACTCGAGTTCGAAGCTTTCAAGACAGTCCTCTGAGTTCCTCTGGGAACGACGCCGTTTTGGGCCGCTCCTGCTAAGAGGAAAAAGAGTCACTTGCAAACAAGAAATCATATCTGTGGCGCGTACCTTCGCTTGGCGTGTATCGGGACACTGTATCATGTCCCGAGTTCGAGTCATAATTGGGGAACTAGTAAAAAAAAAAAACCCACCAATTGATGTAAAACAGAGAGGACTCACCTGACAACGCACAGGGCGAGAAGAACACAAGGATTAACGTTGTCAGAATCAGAAAGGAAGAAACTTTATCCTTGAAACACAACATTCTTCGATTTTTTTTGCCAATTTAATCATTTTTTTTAGCCCCCAAAAGAAAAAATAAAAAAATAAAATACAACCTGGGCCCTTTTACTGTGGAGGTATGAGACTGATGTATACATAACAAATCCCGGATAATGTGCCGCTTTTGGGATTGGGGATAGGGAAAGTTTTGTTGAATTAGATTTATCTATGACGTGCACGGTAAAAAATATTCACTAATATAGATAAATTAAAAATAGTCAATAGAAAATATTATAAATTAAAAGTATGAAATCAATATGTAATAAAATTTACCTATTTTATTGTATTGAAAATTATATATGAAATTTAAATTGTGCAAAGTACATATAACACGTTTATTTAAAATAAAAAGCAATTAGTATTAATACTCATGTACAATATGGGTGTTAAAGTTATATATGTGTAAAGTTATTTATGTCCAATACTAAACCTAACTCTAGAGCAAAAATAATATAAAAACAATATCACGAATCATAAATTTTCACCATGTCAGCATTCGAAGCGTGAGAATCTGCCACATAGGCTCAACACGTTTTGAATTAATATATAGGGAAGGATTGCATGGTTCAAAAAAGGGGACCAGACGGGCCTGTCCGATCGGTTGGACCAAGAACTGGTCTAATTGGCTAGAATAAATCGGTTATCAACAAACTAGTTAGACCAACCAAAAACACGTCTGATTGATCGGTCCAATTTTTTTTTAACAAAAAAATAAAATTTAATATATTTAAAAAAAATTGTAATATAAGTAAAAATTACATATTTCAATATGATGGATATATATGTTATTATTAGTTACTTTAAGTAGTGAATGTTTTAAATTAGCTTAATATTTGATTACAAAGTTTTTTTTATTTAAGTTTTATTATAAACAATATTATATTTATATAAGCTTAAAGATATTAATAAATTAAATACAGGTTCAACTACTGGTCAGACCAATGAACCATTAAACCAGTAGTTTGATCGGTTCTATGATCGGTCCTATTTTCGGAACCTTATTCTAAAGTAGCTAATGAAAATGGATGGAATAGAAAGTCCATGTACTCACAAATCACAATAAACCCAT
>CACSLK010027751.1:9444903-9455697 GCA_902706635.1 Striga hermonthica | reverse complement strand
TTTAGATCACTTAATTGAGTCCATTAATTAATTGAATAGCTAATATAATATAATTGTATATAATATGTTGCCCATAATTAGATTATACATAGGAAATAAAATAATTCCTAATAATCTCCCACTTGGGCTACATATTATTTCCAAAGCAATTATATTAATTCCTTAATTGCGCAACTTTATGCTATTCATAATCAGACTACCTTAAACAATCTGTTCCATCTCATATACTAGCAATGAAACTACCGCGGCTTTCACCACATTACACATCGTGGATAAACCCCGGAAGTCACCATACTAGTACACTCAATGACATAGATCAAATATGGTGAGTGGCATGGAAATTACATGCAATGTGATCTTTAACATGTCTATTTCCAACTGGTCCAACTTTAAATCCTTATTGAGATCAATCCATGAATGTAACACGAAGTCATAAAAATAGAAAACTTTAGTGATTCATAACGAATCAGAACCATCAACTTTATTCTGCAGAAAACTGAAGTGATAACTTCAAGAAAACATTGAACACCAACTCCACCTGAACCAAGGCACTATCCATAGTAACACTTACATGAGTGATATACTCATAAAATACTTCAAGTGTTTATACCTTAGCATACCTTATAATGGAGCTATGAATTTGCTAGCATTCATCCTTATGTGTTCAATAAAAAATTCATCAACATGAATTTTATCCTTAGCAACAAGAAACTTTATGAACAATTTTTTGTTGCTGAAAAATGGCAAACTAATATTATCACAATATACTTTAGTGGTATTCAATACCATCCGCAACATGCAACATAGTGATAATATTATGCAACCATAACTTTTAGCCTTATAAGATGCCTTCAGATAAGCTAAATCTCAATTGCTAAAGAGGAATAAACTTTAAGTGTCTGCTTGGCACTTTCCGAATTAGTTCTTCCAACTTGCAGTTAATGTAGCTTGACTTAAATTTGGATCGTTCAACTTAACAGACATCCAATAAACTCCAAATTAGAGTTTCAAATGATCTCCCAAATGATCCAATAATCCTTCAGTGAGTGTAAACTCTCTTTTGTTCTCAAACAAAACTTTAAAAAACCCTTTGGCTGCATTCAAAAGGTTAATAATCAATAGTCAATCATTTGTCAAATAATTACATGTATGCAAAATCCAAATACATACATTCTTGAAAATACAAAAGATTACCAACCATATGTATATCTTTTGTCTATTTTAAACTTTAGACTCATTCTTGAAAATACAAAAGATTACCAACCATATGCATATCTTTTGTATGTTCTAAACTTTATACTCATTCTTAGGACAATGAATGAGATAGATACTTTAATTTTTCGTAAGAGTATCCCACTCAATCTATAGTATATACAATCTTTATTTATCTCAATACAAAATGAGATAATGACTTAATATAATTGTAATACCATAGAGGGAGTTTACTTAATATTAAATACTTCAAAATGACATAGATTACAAAGAGTTTCTCATCAAAACCAAAAGAAAAGACTCTTGTAACCAAAGTCCATATTTAGATGAAATTTATGTTGACTAGACATACCTTATGTCTCTCATTATTGTCTTATGAATCTATTAAGCCACATTTATGACCAATGAGACTCATACTTTTAGACAATTTGACAAGACCTCGAAATGTCAATTTATACATAATTTCATCAAAGCTTCATGTATACTTATTTGAGGTGGTTGAGTTTGAATTTTGGGACCATAATTTGCGTTCATAAAAAAAAAATGCTTTATAACCTTATCTCCCACTCAAGCTCAACTTCCTCAAATCAACTTTAAATTCATTATTAAAAGAAACTTTATAGAATTTTGAATGAGTAGTTATTCACAATCTTTAGTCCAATTTACTTATAGACATGAAAGTCTTACCTTAGTTGGACAACCCCAAAGTGTAAGCTGAAAATCCATAAGGGATGTGTGTTTTACTCAATTCACAAACTCTATTAATAATGAATGACATTGCTTCTCACATTATTGACAAAGAGGAGTAGTCAACCATATTTCTTAACAAAATTGAGTTAGATTCATATGTCTTGTACCACTTAAAAAATTTGATTGCTTTATGTGAGTGACAAAACAAGAAAACTTACTCACGAAATACTTAAGTGGTACAAAACTAAACTAGCTAACTCATATTGAGAAGCAAACTTTAGAATGTGGATTAATGAAGGATACATTGTACATTAAGTCTTTTCTCGTTCAAATTTTCTTTAATTACTTAACAAAAGAAACACCTTTATGCACAATTAATGTGCCTTTAGATTGAATACGAGATTTAGACATATCACAATGTACTTCCTTAGGTTCCATTTAACTTAATTGAAACAATAATCAAAAGATATATTATTTCATCAAATATCCTTAGTGAAACTTCCTACATTATCCATCAACCTTATGTCCCAATAACAACCAAATATTGTTCTATAAGCATATAAAACTTATAGAAAAATATATAATGACAAATGACTTAAGGTAAGCAGATGAAAAATTTGGAACAATACCAAAATACTCACACATAAATTTATGTCATACATAAATATGGGTAGATAGACCAAATAGGGACACGTGGCAAGACACCATAGTGCAACATTAATCTCGTCTATGGACAGAAAATTAACTGCAGTGGTAATCTTGTTGTAATGATCAAGCATTGATAATAAGTTCTGTCAAACAAAAGTCTATCTTTGGACTGACTAATGTTCATATGAACAATCTAAATAATTATCACTTACTTATCATCACATGTGTGTTGTTATTTTGCCAAAGTGTGTCTACCTATGGGCTGATCACAAAATGCATAAATAATTCCACACGACATCTATGTAATTTCAATAAAGTCGCTCTCCACACACAGAGGTTGCTATGGCGACATTATGTTTTGATTGACTAAATTGAAAATTACTAGACCAATTGAGTAAAAGCCATATGAGTTTCTCTTATCACCATATGCGCGTTATTATTCGGTCAACCTGTGTCTACCTATGGGCCGAGCACAGATCACATGAACAACTTCATACAACATTCAAATTATTTCAATAAAGTCATTCTCTGTGCACAGAGGTTGCTATGGCAACATGATACTTTGATTGACTAAATTGAAAATCACAACATCATAGAAAAAGTGACCAAGAATTTCTCTATTACTCAATTTAACAATGTTAAATCGTCGCCCCAGGAAAACTTTGGATATAAAGTTCATGAATTAAAATAAATTTTAATTCCAACTTTATTTAGATTAAAAGTCCATATAACCAATTAGACTTAAAATCTAATTTCAATAAGCTTAAATCCAAATAAATTTTCTTTGAATTTACAGCCCACTATTACCAAATTGGGCTAAAATTCAATTCATTTACATCCAAAAATGAGTTCAAGCATATATAAACTCAACATGACATTATTTTGGAATTTAAGCATAAACCAAATTAAACACACAAGTCATGAAAAATTTAATATGTTACTCATAATTGACTCAAAAATCTTTATGGATTATATATGAAGATTTTCAATATAAATTCTATCCTTAACATTGCCGAATTGTGAATTAAGTCCACAAAACATAGAACCAAGTTCAAATATCTAGATTTTAAGCTAGAAACAAACGTTGTTAATTGAGCCGAATTGGACGAAAACCAAATGACAACTTAAGCACAAATTAATACACTCATAACAAAATAAGACAAAATAAAGATCTACTATTTTATTTTATCTTCTTTAGTGAAAGACCATAAAACTTAATCCCTTGTGTTGATTTAAAACCTTATAAACAACCATAATAAAATTTAAATCAACCTTTAGATGGACAACTCCATAGATCCCGAAAACATACAAGTAACAATATCAATGTTTACGGTCACAAAATTCACTTAGAATTAAAATAATAAACTCAAATAAGAGTAACTATATCTCAAGACATCATAACTCCATTAATATTTTATCTTTGGACAAAATATTAACTTGTAATTGACATCTTAATGCAGTAATCAAACATTGACAATAAGAACATATCAAACAATAAATCTTCCTTTGGGATGACTTAATGTTCACATGTATAACCAAATAATCATCACACGTTTATTACCGCAATAGCACAAGTAATTATAATGAGTACTCCCCTTCCTTTGGGCCGGTTAATACTCACTCAAATTACATGTACCCATATCTATTTATATTTCAAAATAAATTAATTTCCACAAAAGAGGTCGCTTTAGCAACATGTTGCTTCAATTAATCTATCTCAAAATATATAAAACTTTATACCAATATTTGAATCCAAAATTTAAAAATTCTAAGACCCAAAAAATAGATTTAAGAGCTTAATCTTTAATTTGCTGAAAACTCAGATCCAGACAAATATTAACATGCTCACGGGCCACAACATGCAAATAAATAATTCATGTTCCAAAACCATATTATTCACAACATGTTGAATCAGTAAAACCCAATTCCTGATGTAAATGAGATCAATGCACTAAATTCAAACACCATTCAAACGCAAACGCACTGATGGATTCATCATGAATTAAACCAATTCAGCTAATGAAGACCACTAAATCCGTTTCCAATTCACATTTAAAAAATAAATCAAATCCACTCACGTCAATTAATCAATATGCAATTAACTCATATTCATACAATTTGCGGAACATGACCCCAGTTACCGAAACATATATATATCCGAAAAAAACAATCACGCAGAACTAAATTGCCATACGAATCAAAATCAATTAATTCCCCAAAAATTCAATATGAAGAGGCTCTGATACCACTTGTTGGAATTAACCTTATACGAAAACCATCGCTTTATCCCAGGAGCATTCATATCAAATAATCGAGAATCAAACTAGATAGCGGAAGCGTACTTTAGGTAGATTTCTAGATTTGATCACCATGGAACATGACTTGGATCACGAACACATCATCAATCACGAACGGTGTTGGTTTTATGGCCTTCCTCAACTAAATCGCCTTATTCCTAATATGGGACCGTCGTTCTCGATTCCGATGGGGAGAAGAGAGAACTATGTTTGATTTAGTGTATTGGGGACCATAACCAAGAGGGTCTATATATACTAATAGGGTAGGCCACCCATTATCACCTAACCCTAGTAATATTAGGTATCCACTCATTAAGTCCATATCAACTTATGTAGCCCATGAACTCTACTTAATTTAGATCACTTAATTGAGTCCATTAATTAATTGAATAGCTAATATAATATAGTTGTATATAATATGTTGCCCATAATTAGATTATACATAGGAAATAAAATAATTCCTAACAATTCAAACCCTACCTGCGATGTTAGTCCGAATTGTTAACGACTAACGGACAATCAACGACCAGGTACTAACGTCAATAGCAGAATAAAATTTATGTATTGATTTTGCAAATGTTAAAAAACGGGTACTGATTGCGAAATAAATTTTAGTTTGGGTACCAAAAGTGCAATTTACCCTTCAAAATTCATAAATTTATATTTTATTTTCACAAATGAATAAACAAATAAATATCATGTTTTTCTTGGGAGGATTATAATAGAATCAATTTTTCCGATCCGACTGGTGATTTAAATTTTGATATTCTTGATATGTAGTTTGTCATAGAATTCGAATAAGAATATTTTGTATTATATAATGCTATTCAAATAGTACTGTACTACTATTAAAATATTTACTTGTAGGTTGTCCCACATAGAAAATAAGTTTAATTTATAAGTCTAGTGGTCTTACCTCTCCTTCCACCATCACTTTAAGAGCATCTTCAAAAGCCTCCATATTCCTCTTTCTTATCTAAAAAATAAGGATTTTCTCTCAAAATTTGTCTCCAACAGTTCCCCCAAACTTGCTATTTTTAGGATGTCCTCAAATAGAGGCTTCTATTCCTCATTTCTGGGGAGGGAAAAACGACCCCCCATTTCATCTCCCCGCCATTATTTTCGATACGCGCTCTTTTTTTTCAACCTCTCGCGGTCTTTTTTCTCCCTGCTACTTTCATCTCCCCCTCGTCGCCCTCCACCGCCGCCCCTGAACAGATTGAATCCCTCGCAGCCGTCGCCGCCAGAAAGGTGCCGCCACTACCGATGAAAGGTGCCGGCGTAGCCCCAGGACGAAAAGGTGGCGCCACCGCCGCAGCTGCCGCAAACAAAGTGCCGCCGCCGCTGCCCAATCAAGACTCCATCGATTTGTGGGCCTGGTTCAAATTCAAATTATAAAATAGGGAGACTCTTGGAGGACAACAGAAAATAGGAAGCAAATGGATATAAGATGGCTCCTTATTTCTCCAAATAAAAAGTCTAAAATACGAAGTCTCTTGAAGATATTCTAACTTCATATGGTCTTTTCCTGTTTTGTACGCTTCATCTATATAAAATTGTTCATGTGTGATTTTACACCCCGTCATTTCCCGTTTCTAAAATCCCAAGAACAAGCCCTAAGTTACAAATATTTTTATTCACAACAATTCTGCATTTTCTTTCCCTTGACAAATCAAAATGAGTGGGACATTTTCATTCATTAAACCCGTACTCGTGAACCAGTCTAGTAGTAGTAACTAGTAAGGCAGCTTTGAAAAGTTCCACAATTTTCTGAGTTCCCATCCATGGCGGTCTCCCTGCAACTCAACTTTAAACCCTTGAGACCTCGATTTCTTCATTCCAAACCCCATCCCAAAAGCGCTCCAAAGATCGCCGGTATCCGCTGCTCCGCGGCCACACAGAAGAAAAGCTACACCCTCACTCTCCTCCCTGGAGATGGCATTGGCCCGGAGGTCGTCTCCGTCGCTAAGGACGCCCTACAGCTCGTCGCCTCCCAAGAAGGTGAATTATTGACGATTCCAGAAGTTCAATTGAAAATAAATTAAAAAAGATCCCTTTTTCACCCCTTTTCTTGGGGTTTAGAATATATGAAAATGACTTGGTAGACGTGGTTTAATGGCAGGGATTGAATTCAAGTTCAAAGAACTGCCAATGGGTGGCGCCGCCTTGGATTTAACCGGAGTACCATTGCCGGAGGAGACACTTTCAGCTGCAAAGGCTTCTGATGCTGTTCTTCTTGGAGCCATTGGAGGGTAATTATCAAGCTTCTGTGTATGTGTGTGTGTCTATATCTTTTTGAGGTACTCCCTATAGTGAAAGTGTGGATTTGAGTTGAAGGTACAAGTGGGATAATAATGAGAAACATTTGAAGCCTGAGACTGGGCTGCTTCAGCTCCGGGCAGGTCTTCAAGTGTTCGCGAACTTGAGGCCTGCAACCGTTTTCCCTCAGGTAAGAGATTTATGAGTTGGCTTAATGCTGTTTGGTTCTGTATTTGAATTGTTTTCGGTAATATCAAGGATGAATGTACTGTTCAACCCTGATATAGAGATTGGACGAGGAATGAACTTAGATGAGTTTGGCACTGGATATGTTGTTCTATTTCAAAAAATTAAATATGGCGTTGCAATGTCACGAGTCTTTCTGTCCCGTCTGCAAGTTTAAATTTGTATAATATGGATTGGTTATGATAAGAAATCATTAATGTAACGAATGTTCTCTGGAAGATATAGAACAAAACAAAAAAATAAGCTTTGCTAAGTTTGGAGAAGTCAAGACCATGTCGTTCGGTTTTGATTTCTACCAAATCGTTAAAGTGACAAAAGTGCGAAAAGTTTACCATGGTAGAATTCCCAATGATGGCATTTCAAGGACAAATGAATTTTTCATTAGGTAAACCAATTGTCACTAAAATAGGGCTCATTAGACAGAAAAGAAGCATTCAACTTATGTTCGCAGTTCATACGAAGTTATTATATAATCTATTTATCTATGGCGTTTATTGGTTCTCATTTTCTATGTTTTATAGTGCACGGTTAAATATGTACTATGCATAAGTGGTTGTGGTGCTGTTTACTTGTCTTATTCTGTTTTACTTTGCATCTCATTGGTGATGGACATAAACATTTGGCAAAATTGTGAAGCTATTAATGTTGTTAGTGACCAAAAGCCTTGCTTATCCAAAAAAAAAAAAAAAAAAAAAAAAAAAAAAAAAAAAAAAAAAAAGAAGAAGAAGAAAGAAAAGAAAATGCTGGATACTATTAGATTATTTACAATTTGTCCGATGTATGCTTAACAGTTGGTGGATGCTTCGACTTTGAAAAAAGAAGTTGCAGAGGGTGTGGACTTGATGGTAGTAAGGGAACTTACAGGAGGTTAGTGTCATCTATAGTCTCGGTTGCTGATTTATATCTTCAAGTTTTGTAATATTATCTGTGGTTATATATGAAGAAGTGTTCTTATTCATGTAAACATCTTGCTCTCAGGGATATATTTTGGCAAGCCAAGAGGTTTTGGCAAAAATGAAAATGGTGAAGAAACTGGATTCAACACTGAGATTTATGCAGTTCACGAGGTATAATACATGAACCTCTAATTGGTGTTTCTGTAAATTTCCGAGTTCTCCATATCTCCTGAAGAAAGATTTTCATTGGTCTGACTTGGTAATTTACAATTTTTCTACTATCCTTAACAAGTGTCTTAAACTATATTGAGATTAACACATGGCTGAGTCATGGTTATTTCAAAATTTTAATTACTGTAACTAAGAAATCTAATGTGTCTAATGAATTTTAAACCTTCTCAGTTTTACATCTGACACAAAAATACATTTTTTTTTAATGTGAAATTTCTTTCTCAGATCGATCGTATAGCGCGGGTCGCATTTGAAACTGCTCGAAAACGTAATGGGAAACTTTGTTCTGTTGACAAAGCTAATGTTTTGGAGGTAATTTGTAGATTGATTTCTCCCGGGTTTTAGAGTATTAATTCATAAACAGAAGCCACTGTATTGTGAGATACATGTCATTCTTACTTTGTTTCCTAAGAGGCCATAGAATGGTGGGAGCGAAGGATGAGTATGCTTATATACATTTTAATCAATTTACATTTTATAAGCTTCGTCAATTGATACTAAATGCATTATAATATCATCTATTTGACAGGGCATGTAAAGTTATCTCTACTCATTTGTTATACTCATAGAGGATCAACCAGCTGCAACTTATCTCCATTATTAATTTGTTTGTCGATGAAAAATAAGACCTTCTTGTGGTGAAAGCTGCAACTTATCTCCATTGTTAATTTGTTTGTCGATGACAAATAAAATCTTCTTGTGGTGAATTTTATGTGCGACATTTTAAAATTCAGAAATTTTCTATCTTGTAATTCAGATTAGCTGTGTATAAACACAACATTACGTGTTTACCTAAAATAATCATTATGTTGCTAATAGTTACTAAAAAGCTGACAGAATTTCACGGCTAATTTATCTTGTCGAATCTGATCATCACATTCAACGTGCTCGGGTATTGAAATTAAATGATACAATTTGCCAGGCTTCCATGCTATGGAGAAAGAGAGTTACGGATATGGCCTCAGAATACCCTGACGTTGAACTCTCTCACATGTATGTCGACAATGCGGCCATGCAGCTCGTTCGAAACCCGAAACAGGTTTTTCAGTTTGTGGTGTTTTCTTTCTTTAAAAATTCCCGAATGAATGAAATAACCTTATATGCTACCATTTTTATTATTGCAGTTTGATACTATTGTTACAAACAATATATTCGGCGATATTCTTTCTGATGAGGCTTCAATGATAACTGGGAGTATAGGAATGCTTCCTTCTGCCAGTCTTGGTGCGTCGGTAAGAGAAAATCACTCTCCTCTTGTAATAACTTTGAAGTACCTTTTTTTTGGCTATAAATGTCTGTGAACTTGTTTTTGTAGGGACCCGGATTATTCGAACCAATACATGGTTCTGCTCCTGATATTGCAGGGCAGGTTGGTATAAAGGCTGCTACAATTTTTATTTGGATGTATTTTTTGTAATTTTAAAAAGACTGATTTGGATATATTTTTTAAATTTGCATCAAATCTCTAGGGTAATTTGCATTGCTTATGTATGAAATAATTTTTTTTATGCATTGAAATTAATTGACATTCAGGATAAGGCGAACCCTTTGGCAACAATACTAAGTGCAGCCATGCTATTGAAATACGGGCTGGGAGAGGTGAAGGCAGCAGAAAGAATCGAGGCTGCTGTGTTGAATACTCTGGATAGAGGATTTCGAACGGGTGATATTCACTCAGCTGGACTGGTGAGGCTTCGTTGATTTTATGGATAATTGCATAACTGCCCCTGAAATTCACTCTAGTTGAAATGAAGTTCTACTTTTTCTTTAAATGTGTTATTTTCTGAAAGATAACTGGAATTTTTCTTATTTTCCTTAAATTTTTTTTCTTTATGTAGTTAGGCGAAATCGTAGGCATAGATTTTGTGGCTATTCAGCACCTGGAAAATGCATAATATGTTTCTTTTTGAAAAGAATTTGATTTTATTCAATCAAATTTGCAACCATAAAAGTCATAACGATGAGAGTGTTCATTATTGTGTTCTTCAGAAATTAGTCGGGTGCAAGGAGATGGGCGAACAAGTGTTGAAGTCGATAGACAGTAAGGTTGCTGCCGGTGTTTGAAAATCTCGTCCAGTAAGGGAGTACTCGTTGTTACTACTAAAGTACTTGATAAACAATATTCAGCTGAAGCAGAAAGAATGACAAAAATAATGGGGCCTTTTGGATTTTTTAGTAGTCAAATGTTGTATTTCCTATATGTAACTGCCTTTTATCAAGTTTCTAATTGGATCTGGAAATGCCAGAAATGTTGTTGTCTTAATTGATGAACTTGGCTAAGCATAATATATTAAAAAAAAAAAAAAGCATTTTTC
>CACSLK010027751.1:9396251-9410544 GCA_902706635.1 Striga hermonthica | reverse complement strand
GCGTCAAATTTTTCGAGGCGACTTACCTACTGGTGGTCCACCGGATGCTCAAGGATCAGATCGAAAGGAACATGCAAGTACATGTGGTTGAAGTAACATTAGGTGAAAACGCATTGCGATGCAAAAAAAAACCACTTGAGCAAGTTGAGTAAGTTGTTAGGACACTCGTCGGCATGCATGTCGCCAACCTCTAAGAGACCGCCACATATTTTTCTGTTTATGATGTTTATTGAAATATGACATTTTCTAACAAAAGTATGCATATTTGCAAAAAAAATATATTGATCTAATGGTTAGGCTGACCTAACACAAGACCTATCGATTCAATAGGTCAATAAGACGTTGTTTGAACTCTTTTTGGTCGATCTGGTGGCGAACTTCAATATAAGAGTTAGTGTCGATCCAACTCAATGTGTTAAAAGAACTAATTGTCCGACTGCAAAGCAAACGTTCCATTGCCGAGACACGCCAAAGGCACTCCCTGGATTCCACAATCGGGGCAACGACATTTCACGTATGACTTTCGATTTTTTTCGGCAGGTCGAAGACCAAATTGCTAACTATTTTTTCTTTTTGAGTTTTTGAAACATACACCTAAAATTCATTTTGCTCTTTAAAAATTATTTTATTTATCAAAAAGAACCAACTTAAAACATCGAGGACAGGACATCTCTTAAACTGGTCTTCCAGCTTAAAAACTTAAAGTTAAAACCCTCTCTGTGAATTTTTTCAAGAGCCTTCATCTTCTCCACATGGCTGACCCCTTTAGATCGAGGTAGTTCACCCCTATACCTTACTGTTAATTCGTTTATGTTCTACGGATCTTTTGAATCTAATCAATAGGAATTTACAATTTGCGTTTTCAATTTGATTAATTAATTGTTCAATGATCGATTGCAGAGAAGGATTGAGCACGAGGCCGGCGGCTTACGGCAGCAGCTCGCACGAGGTTCAGTTGCGGATCGATCCGGAGTTCGACGAGGAGGTCTCCGGTCTTCGAAAGCAAGTCCGACGGCTGCGTGATGTAAATGTTTCTAGTTTTAATTCTTCTCTGCTTCGAGACTGGTTCTTAATTTTACTTGCTCCGATTCGATGGTTCTATTAGATTGTTCAGTTTTGATCTTGAAGCAGACACCAGGTGCTAGTGTTTGGACTGTGTTTTTCTTTCAGTTTTGGTATGAATTTTGGGGATGTTGATAATGAATCTTATGTTCATCATTTTTCTTTCTTTTTTGCCCCCTTTTCTTTAATGATTAAGGTGTTTTCGAAAGAATCGAGATTGCACATGTTCCTTGTTCAGTCAAGTTTTGCGGGAAAGTTACTTGCTAGCACATTTTAACCGACATTAAGATTTTCACCTGATTAGATTTATGTTGTTTAACATCATGGATTTGATATGTGGTTCACGATTGTTGAAAGCATAGGGGATAAATGGATGGATAATAACTGGTATTGCAGTGAACCTGCTCATTCGCCTCATTGTGTCTTATCTTTGTTCTGTTTCTGGTGTAGAATTTATCCATGTACGCTTCTTGTTGAAGGCTTTTACACATTCTTCAATTTGTGTCCTCGGCACTCCTTAACCTCGGTTCTTTATTGTCTCAGTTAATAACTTCATGTATACGGTATATAGTTGCTCTCGTAATACTCGAGCTTGTTAAGCGTGTTATTGATTCAGTGTTAAGAATTGTATGGGTGTTTGCATTTTATATAGGTTTGTGCGTAAAGAAAAATTACGATTGACCTAGGATTCAGGTATTGTTAGCTAATTAATTCTGTACAAGTCATATGCTCCAATCTCAATAAGTATGTTAGTGTACTTGCTATGTTTACGTGGTGAAGATTTCTACTGCAGTTAATCTTAAACCCTTTCCTTTCTTTAACCATATTATTTTTTTTCTACTTATAATGATGATTTGCTTTAGGATAGTGAAGTTCCTCCAGTTATAATTCATTTTGTAACATGTTAGTTTTGATACACATTTTTAAGCTCACTCCCTCTCTCAAATTATAGCTGCGCTCGTTTAGTAACCTCATGTACAGTCTATAGCTGCTCTAGTAATACTTAAGCTTGTTAATCATGTTTTTGATTTAGTGTTAAGACTTATATGGCCATTTGAATTTTATATTAATATAGGTTTATGTGTATCCAAAAATTACGATTGACCTAGGAATTTAAGTTTGTTGGCTAATTAATTCTACACAAGGTATATGGCTAACTCCAAGAACATCTTTCATGGCTTTCTGATTAACTTCATGTTTTTGAAGAGACCTGTGGCTTTGTATCAAACTATATATTTTGCTTAGGCTGACCTGCTGACCTTGTTCCATGATATACAGCCTTTTATAAGGGAAATTTTTGTTTTTTAATACTTTCTATGTAGTCTCATATTTTCCCTTATGACATTTCAGGTAGCTCAAGAAATTGAGACAGAAGCAAAGTTTCAAAATGATTTCCTCAATCAGCTGGTATGTCACAAGCTCTAAGTTTTAAAATCTAACGTACCTTCATTGAGTAGCTAAGCTGTTATTTATTTATATTATTTATTCATTTATGCGTAATTGGGCATGGGGGATATGGTGGGGCTGTTTAAGACATAATTTGTTATCACACTAGCGGTCCGAAATGTTAAACATTCTGAAGCTCCAATTTGGTCGTGAAAGTTATTGCTGTTTATTGGTGGGATTGAAATACCACAAGGCTAATTCCATTTTTTTTTTTTTTTTTTTTTTTTTTTTTTTTTTTTTTTTATGTGGACTTTGAACTTGTGAGATACCGAATCAGTTGGGAGAATAAACGGTGAAGTCGTGACCTTTCGTTGTTACTTTTGTTTGTTACAGCAAATGACGTTGATCAAAGCCCAGGCAGGGGTGAAAAACAACATGAGGAGACTGAACAAGAGCATCATCTGGGAAGGGTCGAGCCATGTCATGCACGTCGTTCTCTTTGGGCTTTTGTTATTCTTTGTCCTTTACTTGTGGTCCAAATTTTTCAAATGATTTGGGACACAGCCATGTGTTTGTCGTGCTTCGACACTACTAATATGTTGAATTTTACCAGAGAGTTGTGAAAATCCTTATATATGTACTTGTAAATAACTTGTTTCCTGGCAAAGTAGAAATTGCTTCAAAGTCCTACCTTTGTAGTGATGTTGCAACATCATCAAACGTCCATTTCAGTCAGGTGACTATGCGTTAGACTAGTCTCGTTTATTAATTTTAACCCTAAAAATATCATCTCAGAACAAGTTCATTTACTTGTTCAATCGTCCGTGAAATATCTCTGGCGCAAAAACTCTACCTAAAATCGTTGCTCTCTTTCTAGAGACTTTTCGGTTCGAGGTCAAATTTGGTTGGGTGACCTACCATTAGACTCTTTTTATTGTTAACATGTTATCCTAAAAATATCAGGATAATGTTCTCCTACTAACGGTGGACACATGTTAATATGCCTACCGGTTATGTGACATGCACACATTAGTGATGTTAATATGTTCAAAAAAATAGATCACCAATGTGTGCATGCCACATAAGCGGTGGACATATTAACATGTGCCCATCGTAGGTAGGTGAGCATTACTGAAAAATATCATCTCGAAGAAAGTCCGTTTTTCTATTCAATTTTCGTATAATATTTCTTGCAAATTTGAGACAGCTTTTAAGAGTGCGACCCATTTCGGCCTGCCTCTAACCCGGTTTTATCCTATTCTCATATTTTCCACGTAAGATGAAAAAGAAAAAGAAAATAACGTATTAAATTTTTCAACCACATCAAACAAATGTATCTCATTTGATTAATTTGAAAAAGTGAAAAAAGTTATTTTCACCCCGTTTTGAAGTATTGTTAAGTTTTTCACACCGTCCAATAAAAAGCTAAGCTTTTCACACAGAAAATGCGAAAGACATTGTGCGATGAATATGCGTAATTGCGCAATGACATTGTGTGAAAGTTAAAAGTGCGAAGGCATTCGCATATCCCTTCGCACTTTCTGGGATGAAAAAAAGTTAAAGTGCGAAGGCATTGTGCGATGAACATGCGACAGTTATGCAATTGATATGCGACAGTTTTTCGCATAACCTTCGCATATGCGACAGTTTTTCGCATAACCTTCGCATATGTGACAGTTATGCGATGAATATGCGACAGTTTTCGCATAACCTTTGCACTTTTCGGGGTGGAAAACTTAGTTTTTTATTGAGCGGTGTGAAAAACTTAATGTGTCTTTGTATTGGGGTGAATTTTTTTTTTTTCCTTTTAAAAATATATGAGCCTGTTTGATAAGACCCAAAAAGTAATGTACTCCCTCCTATTCATTATAAATGTCGTTTTGACTTTTGTGATTCATCCATTTTGTTATGTATCTAGACATTAACATCCATTAATGTCCATTTTGTTATGTATCTAGACATTAATATGTCTAGATACATAACAAAATGGATGAATCACAAAAGTTAAAACGACATTTATAATGAACAGGAGGTAGTATCTTTTTTGGAAAACCCTCAATTTTGCATGTTTTTTTTTTTTTTTTTTTTTTTTAAAAAAAAATTATGCCATTCATTGAATGTAGCATATATTTTATGCATGAGGATATTCAATTGGTTCGTTAACATGTACTAGTATATTCACCCGTGCGATGCACGGAACATATTTATTAAAATATTTTAATAAATACAGTAATATATATATATATATATCATAAAAAGTAAATGACATAATAACATTATTATTGAATAGATAGTAAAAATACAATATTATATGGTATTACAAATTCTGAAAAGCTTCTCGATAGACAACATTTTTAGTAGTTTTCTTTTCCCCATTATCGTCCCCCCACATATTAATATCTTCAATCCCTGTGGATTAGTGACTCGAGACACATCAACGTATAATTGACCAGGACTAATAAACACCAGTCTTTTCATGTAAAGTCCGACATTGAATAACGACTGCTCTTGACTTTTGTTTGATTGTCATTGCGTAAGAAAACATAAGAATAAACTGTCTACGCTGGAACTTGAAGGGTATCTTCAGATGGAGTTAGGGAGAGTCATGGTACCAATACCTTATGTCCAGCATTTGATCTTGTTAGAATCTTACATTCAAACACGTGAGTGAAAAGCTTCGTTATCACCAAACGTGTTCCATTACACAGTCCAATTGAATGATCAATGTTTCTCAACAACATGACAGGAGTCCCAATCTTTAAGTGCAATTCATGATTTGGAACACCAGAACATTTTATACTGTTTAAGAACTCCAGAGTGTGCAGGTCATGCAAGAAATCAACACCACCATCGGATTTGAATATGAGAGAACAATATAATGACACAGATTTTGAATATGAGATTTATGGCGTGAATTACTCCTATTCTGTACTCAAGTATCTTGGTAAGTTTGGGTGTGTTTTGTTAAGCATTCACCAATAATAATGCTTATTTTTATTGACATTAATATGATTCAAGTATTTTGTTAAACATTCACCGGCAAAATTTCAAAAATGATACACTAAGTTGGCGTTGTCAACAAAACAAACATTTTGTTGTCCCTCACGGAAAAGAAATATTTAGTTGACAATTTGGTCGGAAAAGATACATTAATCACTCAACCTGGATAAAAAACTGACGTGGTCGGATTAGATAATGACGTGACATTATAAATTTCCTTAATTTCCTACGTGGCGTGATATGTCATCCTTCTCTCCAAGTACACAACTACGCATAGATAAATAAAAATAAAAGTAATCCAAAAATAAATAAATAAACAAATAATAAAAACACATCAGAAAAAATAAAATAATAATAATAATAAAAAGAAAAAATAGAAAAAATCCAAAAATAAAAAAATAAAAAAATAGAAAAAATATATTTCGTTCTATTTTGTCAACTATATATTAATAAAATATTCAAAAAATTTATATTTTGTTAATATATATTAAAAACTAAAAAAAAAATATTTCGCTAATATTTCGTTTAATATAAATATATTTCACTAATATATATTAAAAAATACTAAAAAAAGAAAAATGTAGTTCATTAATAATAATAATTATATATAATTTATTATACTATCTAATATAATACTTTACATAATATTTTATTTATTTAATATATATAAGTATATTAAATATAAATATAAATTTATATTTAAATAAAATTAAAATATATTTTTTTAGATATATATTTTTGAAATAAATTAAAATATATCTTTTAATATAAATTTATATTTTGTGATTTATATTTAATACTTATATATATTAAGTAAATAAAATTTTATGTAAACTACTATATTAGATAATATAATTAATAATAAATTATATATAATTATTATTATTAACAAAATATTTTTTTAATATATATTAGCGAATATATTTATATTTAACGAAATATTAACAAAGTATTTTTTGTTTTTTTAATAAGTTTTAATATATATTAACGAATTATAAGTTTTAGACTATTTTATTAATATATAGTTAAGGAAATAGAACGAAATATATTTTTTTTATGTTTGGATTTTTTTTTTTAATTTTTATTTTTTTTATTTTTAGTATTATTATAACTATTTTTATTTTTTTTGCTGATGTGTCTTTATATTTATTTATTTTTGGATTTTTTATTTTATTTTTATTTATCTATGTGTAGTTGTGTATTTGGAGATAATGATGTCACATCACGCCACGTATATAACATGTAAGAAAATAAAGAAAGTTATAATGTCACTACCTCATTCGGCCATGCCAGCTTTTTTATTCAGGTGGGGTGATTAATATATCTTTTACGACCAAATCGCCAACTACATGTTTCTTTTCCGCGAGGAACAACAAAATATCTATTTTGTTGACAACGTTCAACTTGGTGTATCATTTTTAAAATTTTGCCAGCATTCACCATTATCATGTATTCATCTAATAACTTAATTTAAATAGGTTATTCATAATAAATATTTTTTTTAACATGTTTTATTGGATCTATGCGTAATGTTAGAATAAACTAATACGTATGGTCAAAAATTCTATGGAGCCATCGAATTGTTTTTTTATGGAGCCATTCATCACTTAATATAGTGACACCTGTCTAAATTGTATTTATTGTAAGACACGTGTCAATGCACTATTGGTGATTAAGTATGGATTGCTCCATAAACCGATCCATCCGGTGGCTCCATAGCAAAACTGTACGTATGGTTATGTTAGCATAAACTAATATTGTTGCCTTAAAAAATATAGTAATGACATATGTAGAGTTCATAATATTAAATATATTTAAGGTATCAAATTTTGGAATATGGTTGATGTTATATATTTTTAAATATATAGTAAAAGAATATTAATATATTTCCAAACATAATGAATTGAGTAAGTTAACTTATAATTATTATTTTCCATTCTTAAAATTTACCAAAAATAATTGAATACGAATTTAGTTATGTTAATGTATTTCCCATAATTATTTGGCATTCTTAACAAAAATAATTAACCTTACAATTATCCAACCAAATGTAGAAATGTTGCCAATTATAGTCATTGCATATCATCTATATTTAGCAATAAATTCCATCAACTCCCTCTTTATATATATATAGATGTTGTGCACAAAATGGTAACCCATTTGGATGTATATAGTATATAGATAGCAAGTGTAAAGAACATATTAATGCCAAAGAAAATGAAAATTGTGAGCAAAGACTTGAGTAACATGGTCTTGCAACCTAAAATATATGTTCTACCACATGCACATGGATATGGAGACTTCTTCTCTTTAAGGAGCAAAGTAAAAGAAAAAAAAAAAAAAAGAAAATAAAAAGAACAATTACGAAAAACTTGTTGAATGACAATTCCCTGATCTTGGAGTAAGGTTCTACACTTATATGTCTTTTATTATCAGTCTAAAATATGTATTTTTTTTAATAAAAATGAATATGCTTTCACAATAAAATATTAAAATATTAATTTTAAAAAATAAAGCACCCAAAATAGTTAAGTGAACTGACTAGAGCGGTTAGCTTGGTCGTGGTCGGTTTAAAGGAGCTCAACCCGTTTTCAATATGCATACTTGTCGGAGAGTTTTGCTTAGGCAGCCTCAGGGTATAGGTAGGTCCAGTTTGGGTAGCTCGGAGTCAGAAAACCTAAGGAGGTTGGATATTTGATGGGGCCTCATGACATGTAGGTCGTGGTTGCGACCTACGTACAACTTATGGCAGTTAGGTAAGGAGGTCATGTTTACGACCTTACAACCTAATAGCCGTATGGAAAGAGGGAAAAAGTCTTATGGATGATGAAAAGTTTGTCTTGCTAAATAATCTTAGATTCTAGAGACCTGATGAGTTAGAAAAGTACATATACATGAGGGTTCTTTTTCCTAACTAGGACTCTATTGGATGCCAAACTACCCTAGGTATATAAGAGTAATAAAATTCTTTTACTTTACACATCGCATACACGCACACTAAGCAGACATACTATAAGCTTTTCTCACGAGTAAGATACTGACTTGAGCGTCAAAGATTTTCCGTCGGGATCCCTTAATACCCTAATCTCTCGACCTACATCGAGTACAAAATGATAGGCTTCATTGGAGATGATTACTCACAGGAGTAACTGAAAGATTGGTGGGTTAGTTACCATCCTCAGTTTTGCAGGTCATCGGAGTTCCGAGATGGTAGTCGTTTGTGAGATCATGCTTGCAACCCACTCTAAGACAATTTGTACATCAAATTGACGCCGTATGTGGGGACTCTCTAGTCTTTTACCAGCTAAAAGGGACTAATTGATTTTTTCTCACAAGAAAAGATCTAGAGAAGTTTGAAGATCATGTCGACTAAAAATTCAAAAAAAGAGTTAACAAGGAGTTGGATGAGGCGTGGACGTTGCGAGCGCTTGGATGAGGCCCTTCGTCGGGCTAGTCAACATCAATAGGTGTATTTTTCACGCTGCAGGGGACGTTGTTGGCACCTCACCCGACGTTAACTCTAGTGTCGAACACATAAGGGATACCACCGACTGCGCGGGAGCTGGTGGTCGTCTAAAAAAAAGTGGGGGTTCCAAGAGGTACAAGAGCGAGACTTCGTATCAAGGTACTGAGGTGCAGCAGCATGTGAACCCAGAGGTTAACCGACCTCAAGAGCGGTTAAAGGGTCAACTAGTGAATCATAACAGAAAGTCCCTGCGGGAGACCAGAACCTTTTTCTTTATGGGGGATGGACATAGTAGGCCCTCTACTTCAGGCAACCGACATCAGAAAATTTTTACTCGTAATAGTGGATTATTTTCCCCAAGTGGATCGAGGTCGGTCCATTGACAAGGATCACTGAAGAAAAGGTCGTGAAGTTTCTATTCACCAGTATTTATTTAAGCCATGGCATCCCGAAGGTGCTCTTATCCGACAATGGAGCCCAATTCAAAGGTTAATAGATAATGACCTGGTGCGAGGCTATGAAGATAAAACAACATTTTGCATCTGCAGCCCATCCACAGGCAAACGGATATGGCGAGGCCACAAACAAGTCAATACTAAGTGGGCTTAAAGGTCAGTTGGAATGATCTTCGGGGGCATGGGTCAATGAGCTCGAATAGGTCCTGCGGGCTTATAAGACAACGACGAGGACCTCAACGGGCAAAACAGGGTTCAAAATTGTGTATATAACGGAGGTCATTATTCCAGTCAAAGTAGGCCTCAACTCGGAGAAGATGTCCACGTACCGAAAGGAAAAAAACATCGAGCTGAAAAAGAAGGCGTTGGACCTAGTGGACGAGCTTTGAGCTTTGTGAACAAGCAGAGATCCAAATAGAAGCATACAAGCAAAGGATGAGGTATGCACATGATAAGAGGGTCCGAACTCGCAGATTCTAGGTAGGCGACCTAGTATGCTGATAGGAAGAAGAACTTAAGCACGTCGACAAGCTCGAATCCAACTGAGAAGAACTATACGTGGTTGAAAGGGTTTTTGCAGGGGGGTCATACGAGCCGAGGGACTCATAAGGAAATGCTCCTCATGAAATGTGGCGCATCTCAAGGAGCTAGTATTATGCTTGAGTTTACTTAGCTCGTTTTCTGCTCATTAAGTTTATTAAAAAAAGTTTTTCTCATCAATAAATTCAATTCATTTCTGCTCAAATCGCTATAAGTTTTACGATCAATAAATATGCCCAGGGGCAGAAACCCAGACAAACGAGCTCGGGGGACCCAAGGACATGGTAAAATGTCAAAGGACAGAACCCCGAGCAAACGAGCTTGGGGGCCCAAGGAGATGGTGAAATATGTGAAGGGGCCGTACATCCATCTTGGACCTTGTAAAAACTGGTGGGCGTAAGTAAATATAGGGAAAGAAACTAGGTTAGTCCTTTAGATTAGGGGCCTAACTTAGTCTAGTCTTCGGAAGCAAACGTGCCTTTAGTGGACAATTGATAGTTTAATCCAATTAACTGACAGTGAATATATATATGATTAAATTAGCATATTTATGTGTAGTTGATTGGATTAACGGATTATATCAAGTGGTTTATGAATAATTAGTTCTTGAGGAATTTACACTCTATACCTTCGTACAATAATTATATTGCATATTTAACACCTGTTAATTTTTATTTGTTTAAATACAATTTCAACACAAAATAATTGCACATATACCTGATTTTTTATTTTCTGAAGTCAACATGTCAAACATGGAATGTTTTAATTAAGATCTTACTCCTTAATTTTTGTAACAAATCTGCTACACAATCCTAAACAGAATAAGATTTTTCACAAAGACACGATCCTTCCCAAACCACCTCTTCCCTTTGACCGTGGCTGCACCATTCCACCGGCGAGGCTCTGTTTCCTGGGCGCCGACTGGCACTATGACCGCGACGTCAATTCTGTCAAGCTTGAGGATCCATGTCGGTTGCTGGATTTTTTTGTTTTATTTTTTATTATTATTATTATTATTATTATTATTATTATTTTTGTGGAGGGTTTCAAATTTTTGGATATTTGGGAATACAAGGATGAAGAAACACGTGAAATGGAAGCAGGGAAAACGTGTGATTCAGTTTATTTATTTATTTATTATTTTTTTTTTTTAGGGCATTGGGCAAAAATAGTTACATTTATCTGTCAATGCCTTCGTGCCCTCTTGTTTTGCTATTGTAGGGACGCACTAGATACAGTTTTATTATTTGTTTGCTCCTATTTTTTACATGTAATTTTTTAGTAATCCCAAATCTATATTTTGGTCTTTTCTTTTATAGTGTTTTGTTTTAATTACCAAGAAATCTGAAAAACTACGAGAAATGTTACACAACCAGCACATGAATTAATCATCCCCCTCATATTTTATCGTTTCCCCATGTAATTGTGACTTTGCAGTTTTGTATGGTTTATATTCAGTATATTTTCGGTATATTTTCATCCCCTCATATTGTATCATGTTTGTATCGTTCCCCCTATTATATGTATGGTTTATATTTAGTATATTTTCGGTATTTGTATGGTTTATATTTAGTAAAATCATGAAAAATATATACAATATATATACCATCATTACAGTTTGTATTGTAAGTATATATACCGACATTATATTTTATATATTTATTATATATATATACTTTTATGTATAAAAGAAAGAAAAAAAGAGAGGAAGATATAATTTTTTGATGGAAGACATTTTCTTCATTGCAACATATCCTGAATATATACTAACATAAACGCAATATATACCATCTAACAATAACGTGAATTAAGGAATTCCATCTGCGCACATATACCGAATATATATACTAACATAAACTCAATATATACCACCTGAGAGCTGCGCACATATACTGAATATATACTAACATAAACTCAATATATACCACCTGAGAGGTGCGTGAATTAAAGAATTTCAGTTGCGCGAAAATTATGTTTTTGAAATTCAAATATGATATATTTCCATCTTTAATCCTGAAATCTTGCGCTACAAACATGGAATGGTTGTTCCACCTACCTGTAGCTGATTTTAGGCATGAATATAATTAAATTTTATCTATTAGGTATATACACAATTAAATTGGTATGAATTGTAATATTGCAATTACTTTCAAATCGTGTAGCATACATAAAAATTTCCCTTAGTTCTTTGATAATTTACAAACAAGACCAGAACTAACATGACGTGCTACATCCATAGGAACAAAAATATAGAAATAAAGGGGCCAAAGACAAAAAGTGATTGCAATTAACTCAATCAAAAATTTTATGGAGTCATCATATGGTTTTCTTATGGAGTCATCGTATGGTTTTCGTATGTCATATTGTCATCTTTTCTCAACATGTATTTATTGTAAGACACGTATAAATACACTATTTGCGAATAACTGTGGATGACTCCATAAGCCGAACCATCCGATGGCTCCATAGCAAAACTGTTAAGTCAATAGCCAGGTAAAATTAATTTTAGCTCCCTTAATGCAAAATTTACCGTAAAATAATGTCAAAAAATGAATGCGCGTAAAAAATGGCTTTTTGGACACTATCATGTGTAGAGATTAATATGTTGTCACGTTTAAGGTAAAACAACACAAAGAAAATTGAAAAAATGGTGAGTAGCACCTGTTTATTTACTTCAAATTAGAGATAAAATAGGACTTATGATGAAAATTTGTCTTTAGAACTAATTATTACGGATGCATTTGTCTTTTTTTTATGCTATGGGGCTTTGGAGACCCTAAAAAAGTTAATTAAACGTGATCATCGCCTCCAATCTCATGGTAAATTTAATTGCAATAGACTAACATAAAGGGAGAAAAAAAAAGTTAAATATTGAATTTAGTATGAGTACAATTTTGATTTTGTATGATATTGATTGTATATTAAGTTCCGAACAATTGTGCGTACAAAAAACGACAAGTGTGCGTACAAAAAACGACATGTTTTGTAGTGGTACGTACATGGAATGTTGACATACTAAATTATTAACACAAGATAAAATGAAATAAAATACGCAAATTCGAACTTACTTGGCCGACCCCAATAAATTTAGGGTCGAGACTTTTTTCTTCGGGTATTTATAGATCAAACGGTAACAAACCCGTGTGAGGTATTACCATTTACCCACACAAGGAATTAACCTATAAAATGGATCTTTGATAAATGAATACATAAATATTACCTTGTACTCATAATAAACTCACTCAATTTATATTTGATACTTTAAATATGACAACTTTTTTTTTTATTATTTTATTTTATCTGTAAAAGTAAATTTATAGATCAAAACTGGTGTAAAAACGACAGATAGACGGCCTACAAAAGCGTAGTGGGCAGCCACATGCACGACTCTTCACTCGCAGGTCATAAATTTACGACGAACTTTTTCTTAATAGAAGCAATCATTTGTGGCATGAAATATGAAACCATTCTAAGAACCATCTCATCTTATTTGTGTAATTACAATACCCCAAAATTATAGAAAATGGAACATGATATTAGTGGAAGCAATATAACTTCAACTTAAGAAAATTAAAGGCCAAAACAAAAAAAAAGTAGTAAATTATAATAGTACAATATTTTAATTTTTTTGAAGTAACTAAGTTGTTCTGTTTTTTAACTCTGCATAATAGAGCAAAGTTCAACAGGGCCATGATCAAGCAACTCCTCAATCATCTGCTCAATGTGATTCTCTTCAAGAGGCCTAATGTCTCCATTCGGGCTCACTGTCACGCAGCCCGTGCTTTGACTCGCAATTGGGTCCTTTTGATCGTTATCTCTGCCGAAACCGGGCCCATATCCCGGCCCGCTGTCAAAAGTTTGCGTTTTTCCAACTTTCAGGGACGCAGAGTGGCATTTCTGGAGCTTGGCCATGAGCGTGGACGAGAGAAACTTGGACTGTGAGGATTGGGCTTCGTTTGCATTGTGGGCGAAGTTTGTTCGGGCCCTCGGCCCGCTTATGATCCTGGCGGCCTCGTCGTAGGCCCTGGCCGCGTCCTCCGCCGTCTCGAACGTGCCCAGCCATATTCTCGTCTTTCTGGATTTTGCAGGGAGGAGTAAATGGTTATAATTTTGGCAGTTAAAACTGCACTAGTAAAAATATCCATGTACAATATGAGTTTGAGTTAATGAATATATGTTTAAAGTTATTTATGTCTAATACCAAACCTAACTCGAGAGCAAAAATAATATAAAAACAACATTACGAAACATAGATTTTCGTCATGTCAGTATCCGTAGCGTGAGAATCTGCCATCTAAGCTCAACACGTTTTGAATTAATATATAGGAGGGATTTTGAATTAATATATAAGGAGAGATTTTCATTACAAGAATTAAAAAAAAAA
>CACSLK010027751.1:9368061-9383535 GCA_902706635.1 Striga hermonthica | reverse complement strand
GCTTCCCCATTTAGCATGAAAGAGAATGTAGCTGTTGATACACAAAACATCACCCACTGCACAAAGGATCTAGCAAACCCCATCTTTATCATTAAGGCTTCAAGACATCTCCATTCAACTCTATCATACGCTTTTATCATGTCCAGCTTAAGGGCCATGAAGCTATGCCTTCCATTTCTATGCTTGTTTAGATAGTGGTAGCACTCCTGCGCAATAATCACATTATCTAACAATTGCCTCCCTGGGATAAAGGCACTCTGAGCAGGGCTTATACAAAACTTAAGACACTTCTTTAATCTGTCAGCAAGGATCTTTGAAATAAGCTTGTACACCACAGCACAAAGACTAATAGGTCTATACTGATTCAGAGAGTTGGGATTGTCACATTTAGGGATTAGTGTAACCAAAGTATGGTTCCAATATCGAAAGAATCTCCCTAAGTGAAAGAAGCTTTGCACGGCCTTGCACAAGTCATGTTTTATTACTGGCCAGAAATGTTGGTAAAATATGGTGGTCATCCCCTCTTCACCTGGTGCCTTCAAAGGATTCATTGCAAAGAGGCAATTCTTTATCTCATCTTCTTCAACTGCTGTGGTAAGATCCTCATTCATATCTTGAGTTATAGACTGTGGGATTAGCTGCAGAATCCTCTCTTCACCCCAAGATCCTTCAGATGAGAAGAGTTTCTGGTAAAAGGTTGATATGTGATCTTGAAGCTCTTCCTTTGAACTCAAAACTCTTCCTCTATCATCAAGCATTCTGGAAATAGCATTCTTTTTCCTTCTTTGGACAGTCATAGCATGGAAAAATCTTGAGTTCTGGTCCCCCTCCTTTAGCCACAGGTTTCTTGATTTTTGTTGCCCAAAAGATTTCCTCAGCACAGTGAGCTTCCTCCAGTTCTTTCTTCAGACTTTCCCACTCCTCCCAGTTCTTACCATTCCCAAGCTTTCTCATCTCTTCTAGTTTCAGAGTAAGGACAGTAGTCTTCTTCTTGCTGTTTGATCCTCTTTGCTTGTTCCACACATATAATGCCTTCCTAGTCTCTTTGATTTTCTCCTTCAATTGAAAAAAGGGGGTACCCTGTTGACATTGATCCCATGACTGAGTGACCACATCCCAAACCCCCTGTGCAGCTATCCACCTCTTATCAAATCTGAACCTCCTCTTATACTTTGCCTCTGAACTGGCAGCTTGCAAGATAATCATCCCATGGTCAGAAGCACTTCTAAAAAGATTCTTCACCTTGGTTTCAGGAAATTTAGACATCCAGCCCAAAGAACCAAATGCATTGTCAATTTTTTCTCCTACCATACCTTCCTCATCTCTATTATTACACCAGGTGTATTGGTAGCCTTCCATGTGGATCTCAGTCATACCCATAAGGCAATGAAGTTTTGAAAAGGAACAAGGCTCCTTGTAGTTCTAGTCCTGCCCCCTTTTTTGTGATCCTTCAAGAACACATCATTCCAGTCACCTAAAATGCACCAATCATCCCCCCAGAGCTGTTTATCATCCATCAAAGTCTGCCATTGAGATGTTCTGATAGAAATCTCAGTGCTCATGTACACAAAAGCCATCCAGCAAGGGGTATCATCACAAGAAAGTTGGTATTGAACTTGAATACAAAAAGAGGAACTAATCACCTTTAAAACAGAAACATTAATATCCCAACCTAACAACAAACCACCTTTACTACCCACAGGCTCCACAAAACACACTCTCTCCTCAAGCCCCAACTTCCTACAAACCAAAGCAGTAAATTTTTTGTTTTTTTTTTTGTTTCAGATAAAAATACAAAATTAGGGTGGTGAGACTTCATAGCCTCTCGAATTTGGGGAACTGTAGAGGGGCCTCCCAAACCTCTACAGTTCCACACCAGAGATAACATTGATCACTCTGGGGCCAATTTTGGCTGGCTACCACCACCTCTTTACCAGTAAGTTTAGACCTCTTCTTACCTGCCTCCTGCACATTATCATTCTGGTCATCTTCCACCTCCAAAATTTGCATCTCCTCTTCTTTTTCTGGAGGTAGCTAGAGTTTCAGGGCTATTTTTCTGCTGCTCTTGCCTTGCTAATCTCTCCATCTTAGAACTGGTTCTCCTCCACATTTTTCCTTTCTTCATAGCAATTGGGTTTTCTGGTAAATGCTCCATTGGCACCATCTCCTCTTGGTTGGCTTTTATTGTATCCTCTCCCTCTGGTATAATTTCCAGGCTCCACTCTCTACCTTGTATCACTGGTGAATTCGGTATAGGAGGACTGTTCTCCATGATCATACCTGAAGCTATATCCCCTCCTGCTCTCGAAGAAGATGACTCCACCATAGCTAGATTTTTATGCGATTTAGATAAGAGTAGATTCTCTCCTTCCGTTGATTCCATCACCGTATGACTTAGATCTTGATCCCTATGGTCTGAGGGTACTCTTGGCTCCACAGGATGATTAGCTGATGGATCACTATTATTACTTGTTGGAGGAGACTCTGAGATTATAAAGCCATCAGCTGCTCGCATCCACTCCACATACTGCCCCACCTTTGGTTCCTTTCTAGCAATGTCCTCTTTCATTTGTGAGCAATTCTTATCTACATGTCCCAATCTCCCACAATAATAGCAGAGGCTCACAATTTTCTCATATTTGAATTGCACTGTGACTACCTGTTCTCCCAGGCGAATTGACGACCACCTAGGCAGTGGTTCCTTCATATCTAGCTTTACTTGTAACCTGAGTATTCTCCCTCCTTGCATCCCTGCCCTAGCCAAATTCACATTCTTTATATCTCGAAAAGCTCTGCCCAATTTCGTACCCACATCAATGCTCAACCAGTTGATTGGCACCCCGTGGACCTGGACCCACAGCATAATCTCCCCAAAATTGGGGTGTTCCTCAGATAAACCCTCTTGCCATTTCTGTAACAACAAGTATTGGTTCTCGAACACCCAGCTTCTCTCCATATCAACTCTTAACATAGCTTCACGATTTGGGAACAAGAATTGAAAGTAGTTAGAATTAAGCTCTCTTACTTCCAGGTTGTTGCCCATTCTCCATAACAGCCCCATTGTTCTCTTGATTCCCATCCAATTGGCTTTCTTTTCTCCAATCACTTTCCCGAATAAACTCTGGCTACATTCCTCCGCACTGAATCTGACATCCCTTTCTTCAATATCTATAATTAGCTTCTCTGCAACGACAATCGATACTCGCCCTAATCTTTGCCCTATTTCTTCAGCCATTCCTCACAATAGAACTATGACACCAAAGCGCACCCACTCCTCACTATAAGACTGTCCTTCGATCCCCGAAGAAGATCACTCCCCACGGAGAAGACACTCTCAAACGAGAGAAGAACACTCCCAGGAACGAGAGAAAAAATTCAATTTTTTTTTCACTGAATGCAAAAGGGCAGAGTAGGTTAAGTTAGTAGACATATTAATTAGATTATTGCATTTTTTGGTCCACTAACTTATGCCGTTTTTCATTTTGCCCACTAACTTATTAATGGCCAAAATTGGCCCAATCTTGATCTCACCCGTTGGAAGCCAATCGAAGTTTGTTGAGCTAGAACAATTGGCCGTCGACTAATCTGGTGTGGACCATTCTCCAACTAAATTAGTAAGGTGGGTACTTCTGATTTGTCATGTAGGATTGAGCATTTTAAAACTAAAAAAAAAATCACTACTTGAAAAGCAAAAAAAAAAAAAAAATAAACATTATGGGAGTTGTTCGAGAGGTAAAATTTTGGCCAGGGCAAAGCCCATAACAATTTGTCAAGAAGAAGAAGAAGCAACTTTGATTAGAAACTAGAGGTGGTAGAAAGGGAAGAAGATGAACAGGCTTCATTAGGGGAAGAAGAATCAAAGGCGGAGAGGGAGAAGGGGAGAAGAAAAACCTTCCTATGATTCTCCGATGTAGATTCCCAAAAAGTAAGGTGCGACCCAAAGGTCATAATGGTAAGGTTCTTAGTGGTCAAACTGGACTCCGTCTACAACGTGATATTATAAAGACCCAACCTCAATTCATTCTAGGTGGTGGTGTCTACCTATCACATTAAAATGAAATTTCCATTACGATATTTGGTAGGAGAGGTAAAAGGAAATCAGCTCATGACAAATCGTCTTATTGGGTGACTGCCAAAGCGGGGCGGCAACAAGTGAGTAGGACAAATAATACATCTGAGGTAAATAAGATCGAAAAGCAAACAAGAGGAGAATTGGAGCCGAGTGAACAACTAAAGAAATTATAGCTCGTAAAAGGAATAGAAGGACGAACAGTCAGGATTGGAGAAAAGTTGCAATAGACCTTGCGTGGAGCGTTGATTAACCTTAGCCGGTAGTTCAGTGACACATTTGTTTTCACTAAGGTAAACTAACAAAAATCAAGTCAAACATCAGAGCACGGGCTAAACATGAATCACGGGTACTACATGTAAAACGGAAGAAGAAGCATCATGCAGATGAGATGGAAAAATAACAGAGCAAAAGGTTGAAAAATTGCTTAAGGCAAGACACACCGTAGAGATACAATTTTTAGAATGGCTCTGAGACATCTTCATGGTAACCAAAAGACAGGTGGAAGATGTGCATCGACTTCTGCAACTGGAATAAGGCTTGCCCAAAACACCCCTACCCGCTGTCGAGGATTGACCAACTGGTCAACTCCATGGCTGGATGTGAATTTTTAAGTATGATGGACACTTCCCAAGGTTATCACAAGATTCCGTTGGCTGAGGAGATTCAGAAAATAGTGACTTTTGTAACAAACAATGATACATTCTGCTACTTAGTGATGTTATTTGGCCATAAGAATGTTGGATCGGGCCATTTATCAAAGGCTTGTAAACAAGATGTTTCAAGGGCATGTTTATGTTTCAAGGGCATGTTTCAAGGGTATGTTTAATTATGTAAACAAGAATGATACATATAGGTTGTAATGTGGATGTTTATGTAGATGACATGCTCGTAATAGAGAGGTCCTAATATGGTATACCCTAGCACCTCCAGGTGGGTCGATTGAACCTGCTACAACCGTGTCAAGCTAAAGAACTGTTGGAAGCTCTTGGCTCATAGTTTGAAGGTCAAGCTAACATCTTGATTGTAATAGAGACAAGTCGGTCATACTAGGGTGAGCTCGTAGAGGTCAAGTTGTGGCAGTTGGGTGGTAAGGCCAGGTCGAGCTAGGACCCTAGGATGGTCTCCTTGATCCTTGACCTGAGCTATAAGTGGGTTGAGGAGATAAAGGAAAGAAAGAGGCAACTTAATTACAATGTGTAAATGGATAAAGTTTAAGGAAACTAAGTGTTATGGTGATCCGAGGGATACACGAAAATGATTCTCTCTTACATAGTTAAAGATCTTGAGGATCTCAATGAATCCCGTAGCTAGGTATACAAGGTAACCCGTATAAATCACAATAGCGAAAGTATAAAAACCCTAATGCACAATATCAACACTATTCGTTACACTTTAGATTTTTTATGTTCTAACTTGAGCGTAGGAAAATCTACGCTAGGAAACTCGTATCTGAAATTCCAAATCATCGACCTCTTCAAGAAAGCCACTGCGAGTGACCCAAAGATCCTCCATGGGATCGTCCAAGTGGTCGACACAAACCCCCATCCGCTGCAAAATATTCGTCCAAGGCCTCGGCTGGGACGCCATCTCCGAATTTGTTATTTTTATTAATTTTAAATGTTTGTTCCTATGTGGCAAATAAGGAGCACCCACCTCACTAACTTGGCCAAAAAATGTTTTATGTAAAATTATTGACGCTCAATTATTCCAGCTCAGCAAACTTTGATCGGCTTGCGTTGGATGAGATCGAGATTGGACCAAATTGGATTGCAATACCCAATGAATTAGTGGACAAAATAAAAAATGATACTCCCTCTTATTTTTAATAAATGTCGTTTTGAAAGTTGCACAGTTATTAAGAATATTTTTTTGCCAATAATAACCCTCATTAATGATGATAGAGATGAATGTTTTGAGAAAAGATGAAAAGTGAATATGAAAAGACGTAGTGTATTTATTAGGTAGATGAGGGTAATAATGTAAAAATATGTACAAAATATCAAAAATGACATTTATTTTGTAAATAGTTGATAATATCAAAATGACATTTATAAAGAATGGGAGGTAGTATATGTAAGTGAATCAAAATTATAGTTTTTCTCATATTAATTGGTGTCCACCTGGAGCCAAACTCAAACAATTAACTACATTTATACTTATATAAAAAGTCATCTCATTTACCAGAATTAGTATGAAGAAAAGTCAACTCATAATTAATTGTACACCATATTTAGAAAGTTTTTAGATTTTTTAAATCATAAAATAGGGTAGCATTAAATGCCCCTAAAATTATTGGTTTTGTTGAATTCATTTTTCATAAAATCTGCATCCAAATTTAAGTGTGTTTTTGACATGAAAATTTGAAAGTTAAAATCTCTTCTCATTTTAGTTACAAGAAAATCGGGTTGCTTTCAACACTTGGACCAATTAAAAATTATTCTTTAAATGAAGGAATTTATAGATAATTGTTATCTCTACTCAATCACATGAGTATTTTCAATATAAAAAGAGACAGATTACAAATTAGTGAATCATATATTACCTAATTCAATATTTTAACATTAAGGAATAAATCCATAGTATTATGTAAATCTGTATCTCATATTATTATATCATTAAGAATATATTATAGTTATATTATCAAATCATAAAATAATATTAAATCCATATTTAAAAAAATCATATAATTTTATAACAATTCTACTACACTATTTAACAGTATTCCTTTTTATGACATAATAAAATAATAATTAAATATTATATGATGAACAAGAATAAGTAAAAATGTTACTTTCTCTTATATGAAGGGATAAATTCATATGCTAAAATTAAATTTTTATTAGTATAAATATTTTAGTGAGATAATATATTAATTATTTTACAAGCTAGCCCTAACATGCTCATATTTAATGTTCTGGCTAAAAAAAACACTGGTTAAAAGATGTGGAAAAAAACTTATAACCTTATTGTTTTTTAGACTTAAAGTTGATTAAAAGAGGTAAAAAATAGATAATAACCATATTACTCTTTAGACTTAAACAGACAATACTGTGAAAATAACTCATTTAATATCTTTGTCGTGCATCACACGGGGTACGTAGTAGTTGACAATAACAATTGTTAGTGGAGATTGGAGAGTATTTACGGTAGTAAGCCCATAGGCTCTTCACAGCCTAATTGAACATAGCCCATTTAGTTATCTCTAAGCAGCCCAACGGAAGCCCATTTACTTGTCTATTCATTGATTTGTAATATTTGGGCCAATTTCTGTCACTTACAAATGCAAAGATGCATATTAATGTAGGTCAACCCTTAATTTGGAGTGAAATACATTTTGGTCCGTCTATAACTTACTGATTCGAGAAGGGACGGGTAAATAAGGAAAAGTATCTTCAGTTGCTTATGCTCGGATATTATATTTTTTTTTTTTTTGTTTTGTTTGAATTTTTTGGTTTGGTTTTGATAATTTTAAAAAGGCGATATAGTTAGTTGTTAGTGGTTATATTAAAATAATATTTAAAATAAAATAATTAAAGTTGATTTGATGTAAAAAGTAAGAGAGATAAATTGAAGTGATGGTTAGTTAAAATTATGTGAGTGAATGAATAGTGAATTAAAGGTGATATGTTGTATAAGAATGATTGATTGATATTATTTAATTATAGTAAAATATTGATGATAGTGGTGTTGAGTTAAAAAAAAAATGGTTGAGTTAAAAATGATTGGAATTTTTTGAGATAATTTTGTATCCAAGCATCCTAAATTTTTTGAGTTCATTTATATTATTATTTTTATAATATTTTTTAATTTATTTTTATAAAAGAAATTTGGTTTAGCAATTATTATTGTAGATATTTGTGGCCAATCAAATGGCGCCATGCGAAAATTAATATATTAAACATCAAGTCATATTTTTCATTTATATTTTAGGAATTTTTACATATTTAATTCCTAAATTTAAATAGTTAATTAATTGATATTTTAATATTTTAATTTTTTGCCAATCAAATAATAACAAGTGTCAAACCTTAATTCTTGGTAAATAAATCACACTAGTAAAAATATCCTTGTACAACATGGGTGTTGAGTTAATGAATATATGCGTAAAGTTATTTATGTCTAATACCAAACCTAACTCCAAAGCAAAAATAATATAAAAACAACATCACGACGCATACATTTTGGCCATGTCAGCATCCGAAGCGTGAGAATCTGCCACTTAGGCTCAACACGTTTTGAACTAATATATAGGGAGGAATATCTTCTAGAAGACCTTGGGAGATTTAAGTGATCTACACGATTTTATGTGAATCATCATTGACAATCAAATCGAGTCCTATGATTCTTAAATTTGGTAGGTTTATCTCTCCTACACCTTTAAATAGGGACTCTCCCTAAGGCCAAAGATATATCACAATTCATTCAAGTTCAAGAGCTCTAGAGATTCTCTCGACGAGATTCAAGTGTTCTTGAAAATCCAAATGTGTTCTTGAAGACTCGAAGAAGATTCAAGCGCGTTCAAATTCAAGACCGATGTTTAATCCAGAAACAGACTGTCAAGCCTCCAAATTACATTATCAAACACACATCATAATTCATATTCATATTAGAGTTCAAGAGCTCTATAGAATTCTCGACTAGATTTAAGTTCTTGAAGATTCAAAGGCGCTCTAGAGAATTCTCTCGACGAGCTTTGCGAAGTTTGGAGGCGGTTTCAGATTGGGGGTCCGGCTTGGAGTCTACATCTGGTGGCCTTTCTCCGGCGTAGCGATTCGGATGCTTGTTGGGTGTGCTGGCGCTGGGATAGACGTTCGGTGGGGAAGGCATTGTCTTAATTAGGTTTTGATTATGTTTTGTTGTGTATTGTGTTTTTTATTGTTAGTTGTTGTCTCTTTTTTCGGTTCTCCCAGTTGGGAGTTTCTCCCCTTGTGGGAGTTTTCTTTCTCCTATGTGGGAGTTTGATGTTGTTTGGTTTCGTGTTTGTGGTTGTTTGTTGTTGTTAAATAGGTTCTAGACTACACTTTGTGTAGCTCTCCCTCCTAGACTCAGCTGGTTGGTTGGCTTCTCAGTGGATCTCCTATTTTCTAGTTTGTAATTGTGTGTTTTGTTCTATAAAACCTATGGTTAAAAAAAAATAAAAAATCAAGACTGACGTTCAATCTGGAAACAAGCTATCAAGTCTCCGAATTACGTTAGTAAATTCAAAACCGGCATGGAGAAGATTTGAGATCTACTTTACGGCGAAGACCAAGAACTCGTGTTCTTAGAGTATAACAACAAGTTGTTTGCCTTCGGATTAACGTTAATTCAAGTCACGTCAAGTCAAGGAAAAGATCAAGTCAGAGCTTTCCTTCCAAGACTTAATATCGTTTGTGAGAAGAATCAAATGAGAAAATAGAGATTGAAATTCACAATATTCATTTGATTCGAGAAATTCATTTGTAAAATATTTTTCGTGTTTATAAATTCAATACACGAAATTTGTTGTTACAAATTTTTGGCACGCCCAGTGGGACATCTCTGCCTATTATCTCTTCTCCACAGTTCCTCAAATCATCATGACTAGCCCCAAGATTGTCGTAGTCAGGATTCCATCAAAAAGTTTCTCAAGCTCCACCCTCAGTGTCATTACAAGAAGCATGGCCAAACAATTGCAAGAATCTTCGGAGACAACTCCTTTGCACGAGGTGATCGAAAGTGATAAGTTGCATCTTATCCACAAACGTGATGAAGATGACTCCGTTTCCTCAGCTCCTCGTTCATCATCAAGCTCTTCATCAGATTCAAGCATCGCTCCAATTATGTCGACTAATGCTTCAACTCTTGAAGAACATATCACAAGCTTAACGAAGGTCATTGGAGGGCTCAAGAAGAAGGTCGAAGAGCAAGACTCCCAAATCTCAAAGCTAATAGACAAGGTCGACAATGCTTAAACGAATCGCATGAAGGGCAAACAAGATGAAACGTCCAAACCAGAGCAATTTGACAAAATAAAAACTCCAATATTCTTCCGTGGGAATGATCTCCATTGATCAACTCAAGGATTTCATCATGGGGACAATTAAAGATAAGCTTGATGATGGTTCCAAGTCAACCCACAGCTACGTCAAACCATATATGCCAACGATTGATAACTTGAGGATGCTTGTTGGATATCAACCTCCAAGGTTCCAACAGTTTGATGGTAAGGGCAACCCGAATAAAATATATAGCCCAATTTATTGAAACATGCAACAATGTGAGAACTCATGGCGATTATCTCGTTAAGCAGTTTGTTCGTTCACTCAAAGGGGTTGCATTCGACTGGTACACTGATTTGAAGCAAACTCCATCAATAGTTTGGAGCAAATGGAACACGAGTTTCTCAGTCGCTTCTATAGCACAAGACGTACAGTTAGTATGATCGATCTCACTACATCTTGACAATGGAAGGAGGAGCCATTCATCGACTACATCAATAGATGGAGGAACCTAAGTCTGAATTACAAGGATCGTTTGTCTGAGGCTTCTGACATTGAGATGTGCATTCAAGGTATGGATTAAGGTCGTCGTTACATCCTTCAAGGCATTCAACCAAAAAAATTTGAGGATAGCAACTCGAGCCCGCGACATGGAGCTAAACATTGCAGCAAGCGGAGCTAATGGGCCACCAATCCAAGAACCCCAAAGTTCCACGGATACAAAATAATGGAATGGGGTTTTCCAAGTCTATATTGCAAGGTTTTTATTTTCCGTTTTGATTACTGGAAATTATGAGATGAAAATTTTCATCTTGGTTACTTAAATATTCTCAGAACTGTTTCAACAATTTATTGTGATGGTAAAATTTATTCACAAGCAAAGGTTTTTTATCACCTGGTGACTGGTGTTGGGGTCCATGGAGCCAAAAGTTTGATTGTGATTTGGTGGATTTCAATGATTATTTTGTTGGTAAAGAAGTAGTCCCATTTGCAGGTGCGTCTTTGGGCTTTAACAGCGCTAAAACAACAGAACACTTGGCAGATGAGATTGAATAATTAGGGTGTGTGTAAAGTGAAAGATTAAATAAAATGAGAGATGCTACGGTCCCGTTACGGAATTATTCTGTCGGAGTTTGTAATCGTTGATCTAACGGTTACAAATCTCGACGAAATGGTTTCGTAACTGAGAGCGTAACATTTCCCTACAAATAAATAGTAGGGCTGTGAGTAGTTGAAGGAATTTGTTGAGCATTTATAAAAGTAGTAAAGTATATAATTCCAAATCTTGAAGTCCATTCCAACTAACACTTCCAACTTTGATGTTGGGTGTAATCATAATCCGGCGCCCACACAATACCACATGATATATCATCAATGTGCATATACAGATATTTCTCAGTCTCATCAAACTGTTAGCACTATAATAATACACAGTAAATAACAAAAGGAAAATAAAAAAAAAAAAAAAAATCCAAAAAAAGATATTGCCACTGTAAATGATCGATATCACCTCCCACAAACAATCGATAAATTTAACGAATTACAAAGGCAGAGGGCTTCGGCTTTGGCTGCCGATGGTTGCCTCTAATGGTGGAGAACACGAAGAAGAAGAAGAAGTAGACGAAGATGAATTCGAAGGCGAATGAGAGTACCTATTGGACGAGCGGCTCTTGAGCTTCTTCTTCTCAGCTTCACTCGCTTTCTCCTCACTCTTGTGGTGCCCAACTTTTGTTGTGTTCAAGTTGATCGGGATTATGCAGTGGCAAAGCGAGCCTAAAATGGAACAAAAATCAACCTTCAAAAGTTTATCGAACAAAATCCGAACAATTCAGATGAGATAAGTGATGCTGCTACGGTATAATGTGAATTGTCCGGTTAGTGCTAAAAAAGAAAAAAGAAAAAATCGAACAATTCATGCATGAAAGTATGAAACCAAGTTAAGTGAACCCAAAAAGTTTATAGAAATCTTAAATGAATGCATCAAAATCAAACTCATCACCATCTTTTTACGCTTATTTAATGCTATCGAGGGTATAAAATAAATCCCACAACACACACTCGAATTCGCTTAAAGTTCGGTCGTTATTAAGACATCAACTCATGCACGTGGCGTACGAAAATCGTCTCACTAAATTTTTAAATAAGTCGATCAAATAAAATCTATGCAGATAAAATTAGTACTTACCAATTCTAGCGAGACGGTTAACCCAACTAGGGATTGGATTACCGGTGAGCTTAATGCAGGCATCGTTGCAAAAATGGTTGCAGTTTTTGGTGATGAGATTGTAAGCATCTCCCCTGTATTTTTCGGCAAGATCTTCCATAACTCCTCTAACTTCCCCCGGAGTCATATTAGTCCAACCCATCAAAATCGACTTTCTGAAAGTGAAACAATCGCAAATTTTCGGCTCCCCTTCGAATATACCCGTCGTGGGATACTCGTGAGCTCCGAATGCATATTCCACACCATGAACTGCCAAAGATTGCATTTTTTTCCCCATTTTTCGACAATATTAACAAGGGTAGTGTAAAATTCTTGGATTTTAGCTAGAAAAGAACAGGGGTTTGTGCCAGATTATGCAGACATTCAAGTTCATTCACTTTCATAACACTTAATAAACCCAGAAAAATATTCAAAACTATAATCCCACAAAGCATGGAAACTTGATAATAGACTAAGAACACAATAATCATTCAATGCCAAGAACTTGTGCACACTTTCTTGAAAAAAACCCAAATAAAATCAAGAATCATCCAATAAAATTGAAACAAAAGACACAAATTAAAATACAAATTAAAATAAATAAAAGAACAAGGTGGGCACTAAAATCTTGGATTATTAAACCACTTTATCTATATCAAGCAGCAAAATTTGCTACACAGATCTGATTTTTGACAACAAATAAACAAAAAATTAAATAAAAATAATTTATTCAAGAACTAACCTTGAACACCTGAGTGGTAGGCGCCGAGTCCAAGCCAGTAAGCATAGCCATTCATGGAGGAAAGATCGTATACATTCAGGTGCACAGCAACCGATCCACGCCTGTTCTTTGCCGTACTTTTCCGGCATAACATCGCATAAAAAAAATAAAAAAAAAAAATTAAAATGAATAAATCAAAAATTTCGAGAGAGAAGAAAACCAAACAGAAAGAGAAGATTTTGACGACAGCCCTTTAATGTGCAGTGGCCATATTCACTTGAGCTGACAAGAAATTAAAACATCTGATAAAGTTTCAAGAAAAAAATGAACTGAAAAAAACTCGAAATTTCAAAATTTGAAAGGAAAATTTATTACTTGTGTCTTAGCTTTTGGCGGAACATAAAAAAAATGTGGGATGCGAAAGGGGAAAAAAAATAAATTGTTAGTTTTTCTTAAAATAAAAAAAAAAAATGGGGATAAATAAAGTTTTGATTTTAAAAGGTGAGCCAATAATAAAACTATTTTAAAGTTTATGGGAGAAAGTAATGTAATAATCTCATAATGAAGGGTAGTGGGGGGTTATGTATTTTTATTATAGGTACAAAATGATAAAAGTATATTGGAGTATAAGGGATTAGAGAATTTTATATATCGGAACGCACAAATGTGCGAATGTACAATCTCTAGTTGAATAAAACAATCGAAAGTTGAATAAATTAGAATGACATGTCAGAATACCGCGTAGAACTGACACGAGCAACGCTATAAACCAAAAACAAAACTCGCGACACTACAGACACGACAAATATTAATAAAAACTATAAAGTTCCCAAAATGAGAATAGTGTCTCAAAAGGATAATGTCCGCTCTCACTCGGGATCACAGAGGCCAACGTTTTCGATTTTAGACTACGAATCTCGCGTACGTGCATCGCACGTGCCACGCACTAGTTACAATTAAAGATGGAGATATGTAATAGTACAATAATGCTAAAGTGCCAACAGTTGGCTCCGTTACAGAGCCAACAACCAATGAGACAACTCCAGGTGAGGCTGGCCCACAATACTTTAATGTGGGACAGCCCCACATAGAGTTATCCAATTGGTTGTTGGCTCCATAACGGAGCCAACTGTTGTCTCCTTAACATTACTGTGTAATAGTAATACAGTAACAATTATGCCAAAAATATAATATTACTTTCTAAAATTGATACATGTAATGGAAGAAAAACATTAAAAATATTAGATATTTAGAACTAAAAATATTTTAATATTATTTATAAAAATCTAAATTGATATAGATAATTGTAAGTAGATTTAAATTTGTTGCCTCGTTGGTTGAAAGTGAAAATCAATTGACCATATAGACTATGGTTAATAAGTTGGAGACATAATCATGTGGATTGCAGATGAGAAACGAATGCAGTACAAAACCTTTAACGAGAAAGGGAATTATTATATAGTACATTGTTTAATCATCGTCATCAATAATGCTCATTTATCCACGGTTGACATATGTTAATATGTTCATCGTTTATGTGGCATGCACACATTACTGATATTAATATGTTCAAAAAAATATATCATCAATGTATGCATGCCACATAAACGATGGGCATACTAAAATGTGTCAACCATGGGTAGGGGAGCATTACTCTCCGTCATTCCAACTACTACCACCGTCAACTTTAGGATGAATTAAAGACCCATTGGAATTATTGGTACTTAAATATTTTACTGAGCAATTTTTTATATTAAAAATTACGTGACTTTTATATTTATGAGAGATTCTACGATCCTGTTACGGAATTATACCGTTGGAGTTTGTAACCGTTAGATCAACTATCCATGACGATTAGAGGATGATCTAATGGTTATGAAATTCTGACGGATGGCACCGTAGCATTTTTCTGTATTTCTTTTTCTTTATAGAAATCAGTAAATTACACGGCACGTGGTGTCGTAAGATTATTTGATACAATAATAGCTAATAAGTAATTACTTGGTTCATCGATTAAAATCCAAATTAATTGACTTAAACTTTCGTTAATATGCTAATAAGATACAATGTTCTAATATTCACAAAAATACATAACTGACCATGTATTAATAAAATATTCTATAAAGACAGCACCCCTTCAGCAATTCCAAAATTGCTCAATTCATATCAGTCTTTTTTATTAAAAAAGGTAACCGGTTAAAAACAACAACTGCTCTTCAGTAACTATTTTTTCTCTTTCTTCCTATTTTTTCTTCTCATTTTCTTACTCTTCGCACGTTCTCTCTTCCTATGTTTTATTCTTCTTTTTCTTCTTCTTCTTCTTCTCCTTCTTCAAATATGGATTTCTAAACAAAAAAACAATTAAAAAAAACACAAAAGATTAATCAATTAGTTATATGCAAAGACATAATCAAATATAAATTTCTAAACACAAAAACAAAAAAGAAAAAAAAATAATCAATTGGTTATATATATACATAATCAAATATGAATTTCTAAACACAAAAAAAAAAAAAAA
>CACSLK010027751.1:9331194-9342715 GCA_902706635.1 Striga hermonthica | reverse complement strand
TTTTTTTCTCTAACTATTGCAAGTTTACAGTTGTCAGGTGTAGCTCCACCACCTATATGTAGAAATGTACAACCAAATGGTCCAGTAGCCAAAAAACATACTTCTGATAACTCTCCACAAGTAACAGTCAACTCTGTTGCAGGCCCTAGAAGAAAATTTGTTGATGAGGGAAAATTAAGAAAGGTTAAAAAATTTAATGCTTCCTTGTGTATGTCTGCCCCAATCATCACTTGTGTTTTTCTTTCATTATCTTTATCTACGTGGTTTTATATCTATTTGTACTTTAATTTTCTCTTTTCCTGCAGTTGCTTTTCCTCCTTCGGGTTTGAATTATGTCATTACATCGTATTAATTTTCCCGACAGCCCATACATGACACATGTCCTATAGTTTCTTTCTCTAACTCAAGGTCTTATGTTTCCGTAGTAATTTTAGAATTGGAACACATATTGTGTGATTTCTTGAAGTCATTAATAGTTTGTGTTTGTTTATAACTTTCTATGATATGGAGTGCTTATACTTCTGGGAGAGATTATACACTGGCTTATCAGCTTGTTATCATTTTATAAATTACTAAATCCATGTTGGCCAGACTTGCATGTCATCTTTTGAATTTGAAAAGAGAATCTTGAGGCTATGACTCTTTCCTTCCTTCGAATTCTGCATACTTGAGTTAGTATTCAGATTTAGTGTTGGCAACTGTTATTTTCACCTATTCTTCTGCTTTACATTTGTGCATTTCAACCCATATCAATTTAGGCATGCTTCTTACCTCCCTTTTCAATGTTCTTTTTTTCTTTTCTTTACCGAGAATTGCTAATCCTTAATTCCTTATGCATTTAGGTATCGGAGAGGCTCTTTTCTGATTCTAGTCAGCGAAGAAGCATGAGGCTTGCTGCGGAATCAGTCAGTACCAACTCAAGTACATCTGTAGCTTCTGGAAATGGAGTAAGACATTCTACTAAGTTTCTTGGACGTTTGAAATCAAGCTCCATGGTTTCACGGTCTGTAACAATTCGAAAGGGTCAATCCTGGGCAAGTGAGAATGCTGATGAAGGTAACTAATCTTGCTTAATATTTTCCATTTTGTTATCATTTTAGTCTCTGACTTCCATATGGAGTATTTGTTGAATTCTGGTGCAGCTAATTGTTGGTGTGTTGTTCATATCTGGCTAAACAAAAAATTCCTTATCTCTTCTAGGGACTCGTCATGACGTATATGATGATTCTAGATTGCATATCACTACTTCAAGCTCATCTCCCACTAGAGATAATAGGTCTCTTGAACCAGAAGGAGAAACCAGGCCTTCATGTGCTGCTGTTTTGAGCAGCTCAAGAATCATAGATGGTGCTTCTGATATATTGGGTCTTTTTAGGCTTCTAGGGGAGGGCCTCAGACTTTCCAGTCTGTGCAGATGCCAGGTAGTTCACATCTTGAAGAAATACAGCCTCGCGTTAATTTTCTCACCATGTAAATGATTTTGTTGCTTGTGTTGAACAGGATGCATTGAATGTCTACATGAAACTTCCCCAAAAACATTATAATACCGGATGGGTGCTTTCTCAGGTAAGCTGTTCAGTTTTCATTTCCTCTTACTATTTGGGAGATAGCATATTGTTCTAATTGGCTCAACTTCTCTAGCCTGCCAGACTATTTACCCATGTAGTACTGGTTAGCAGACTCATTTTATCCACCACCATATTTTTATTGCATACTATGATATTTTGAAGCAACCTTCACATATATAAGCCAATAGCAAATGCACTTAGCTATATATGTTTTATTATATTACCTAAACTCTATCTTTCTATGCCTTTTTCTCTATCTTTTGAGATATTGATTTAATCTCGATTTCATTCTAATGTAACATGTAGTTAAATTGAATTTTTGTCTTGAATTTCTGAAAGAGACTAGGGCTTTGCTAAGAATTAGAGTTATACTTGGTGACAATAATTAAACCAAACTGCTCGGTCTTCTTCCTACATGGATTTGACTCTCAAAACGGTGAAGTACCAATCTGCAATTGCGAGTTTTTTGACTGTAGTTATATCAGTTCTGATGCAATATCTATTCTACTTAAAACATTTAATACCTGGTGGTAAATCCATTGCTTGCATGAATAAATATCAAATGTCTAACTTGGGACCCTTACTCTGGCTGATCATGTGTCATCTTATGAATTCATTGGAAGACAGGTAGGAAAAGCATATTTTGAAATGGTTGATTATCTTCAAGCTGATCGTGCCTTCAGTCTTGCACGTATTGCCTCTCCGTACAGTTTGGAGGGGATGGACATATACTCTACAGTTTTATATGTAAGTTTTCTGTTCTTTAGTATAACACTCTTCCATTATTTTCAATGTAATGTCATTCTTATCTTGTAAAATCTAAAGGAGACTGCATGTATAAATTCGTGATCTTCTCCTTTCTAGTAGTAGAATGTTTGTCATAAATTATGTGCATATGTTCATATCACCTTCCTATTTCGTTGTTGCTATAAATATAGAATTTTGTGGTGATGATGATGATGATAGATATTAGCTGCCTAACTTGCTTCTACGTAGAGATGGTGCCATACCTCCTTTTTTAATGGTCTTAATGTCATTTCCTGCTGGATAAGTATGAATCATGATATCTTAGATTGCTATGCTCCAACGGAAATGTGAAAGTTCAAGCATCCACATTTATTTGTTTAGCTTTTTACATAAGGAATTTACTTATTTTTCATTCGAATGATACTGACTCGTCTCTACGGAAGTTTAATTATAATTTGAAAAGTTTTAGATGGTTGACTGTAGCGGTTCCTCCTGGCTAATATGTTCACGTCTCCTGATACTTTCAGATGTTAGATTGCAATTCTTACTCAGATACATTTTTCTCTGTAATCCATGCCGCTCATATTTTTATTGATTACTCTTTTTACTTCCATTTATAGCATTTGAAGGAAGATATGAAGTTGAGTTACCTTGCTCAGGAGCTGATATCCACCGACCGTTTAGCCCCTCAATCATGGTACTTTCAAACCCTCTTTGTTTCCAACTGCAGTTTTTAGATCATTGATATCAATTTTGTGGCTTCACTGAATATTATTTATATTAGGTTTAATTGCAAGAAAAAGCTTGAACATTTCGAAATTTGCTGATCTTAATACATGAGATTTATAATTTTTTGCAAATTCAATACATCAAGCCGAAATCCCGGGTAATTTAGCTTACTTTTTGCGAATCAGTGTCAAATACAAATAGAGTGTATATAGGAAATAAGAAGGCAACAGTTTGCAAATCTATAATTAAACAAAACATAGTAAGAGCATGTTGTTTATAAGAATTTTTTGGCTTTGTTTGGAATTTTTGGTTTGATTTGGTTAATTTTGAAAAATGTGGTATGGTTAGTTGTTAGTGGGTTGATTAAAATAATATTTAAAATAAAATAATGAAAATTATATGTAAAAGTAAGAGAGAAATGATTTGAAGTGATGGTTAGTTAAAATGATGTGAGTGAATGAATAGTAAATTAAGGTTGATGTAGTGTGTGTGAATGATTGATTGATTGATATTATTTATATTGATAATATTGATGATAATGGGGTTGAGTTAAAAAAAGTGGTTGAGTTAAAGTGTTGGAAATTTTTTAAAAGTTTCCATAAACAAACATGCTCTAAGTTTTTTGATCCAACCATCAAAGGATAAAATCCACCTGCAAACAAATTATCAACGGACATTTGCATTCTCACAACCCTTGGATCTTCTTATTCATGATGACTCCTAAGTCCTTCGAGACCACCGAACTCTAACAATCCATCAACCGCATAAGATTTTCAGGTTATTGAAACCTCTGTTCCTCATGGGCCCTTAAATAGAATCATGGGTTTAAAAGAAAAAATAGTTGATACAAACAATTTTATGAGAAGTGAGAAGATGGAGTATGAGGAAACTTCAAATATTAATTTAAAAAACACCTAGATCATCAAAATTTTAAATCTAGTATATTGAAATAGACCGAAGGTTACTGGAGAAGCTCGATTCATTTCAAAAATCAACATTCTTTTTTTTTTTGTGTGTTTTGCATCATATTTTATTTTCTTTGATTTTTTGTAGGGATGCTTAGGCCAAAAATGTCGAGTTCACGTAAGCTATTAGCTCGGATTTAGGCTTGATGTATTGAATTGCAAAAAATAAAAATTTCATGTATTTAAGTGCAGACTTAAAAAATGTTTAGTTAAAAAGGTGGTCATTTGTTTTGCAATTATTTTTTATGATGCAAATCCACGTGTACATATGCACAGTCCATGTCAGGTCAGCTAAACTGGGCCCGGTTTAAGCCTGGTGTGTGAAATTATAATAAAAAAAAATAAATTAAAAACCGGATATTAATATGCCAACTTTAAAAATGTTTGATTTAAAAAAAAGGATATGCCAACTTTAAAATGTTTGATTTAATCTACAAATTATGAAAATGTCATGATTTTTCTACAATTAAGCCTTTATATTATTATATACCGATAAATGGGTATGGGTAGAACTCACCCCAAAAGCTAGCTCAAAGGGCGAGGGTGTCCAACTTCACTTATATAGAATAACAGCCCAGTTACTAATTGATGTGGGACAAACATAACTTTTAACATACACACGCATGTACTTTGTTAGTTTGCTTGATGAATCTGCTTGCTTTGTGCTGCTTCTCTATTCTCATGGACATGGTGCGTGGTCATTAATCAATTGAACCCTCCCCAACTTTGTTAGTGAGCCTTCTCTTGGCCATAAATTTTATTGTTAAAACATTATTTGGTTACTTATTTTCGATGTGACAGGTGTGCTATGGGCAACTGCTATAGCCTACAAAAAGACCATGAAACCGCTCTTAAAACTTTCCAGAGATCTGTGCGATTAAATTCAAGATTTGCATATGCCCACACCTTGTGTGGTCATGAGTACGGCTCACAACTTGTCTTACCTTTTTGTAGATGCATCACATTACCGACTTTTTCTAATCCAGGATTTCTATATTGTTTCATTCACAGATATGTGGCCTTGGAGGATTTTGAAAATGGTGTTAAGAGCTACCAGAATGCCCTTCTTATTGACTCGAGGCACTATAATGCCTGGTATGGGCTGGGAATGATATATCTCAGACAAGAGAAGTATGAGTTCTCTGAGCACCATTTCCGAGTGGCTTTCCAAATTAACCCATTTTCATCTGTTATAATGTCGTATCTTGGGACTGCTTTGCATGCGCTGAAGGTCGGATTTTTTAGTCTCATATTAAGAAAATTCTGACCTGGAAAAATATATATTCGAGTTCATTCTAACAGGACTGTATTGTAAAATTTTCGACAGAGAAATAATGAAGCACTCGAGATGATGGAAAGAGCTGTTTTGGCTGATAAGAAGAACCCGCTTCCTCTGTATCAAAAGGCGAATATCCTTGTGAGCATGGATAATCTTGATGGGGCTTTAATAGTTCTTGAGGAGCTCAAAGAGTATGCACCGCGTGAGAGCAGTGTTTACGCATTAATGGGCAACATCTACAAACGGAGGAATATGTATGATAAAGCCATGCTTCATTTTGGGATAGCTTTGGATTTGAAACCTTCTGCAACTGATGTTGCTGCTATCAAGGTAATAAACAATTTAATCTTGTATCTAGGACATCTATTACTCTTTGTGATCTTGATATTTTTAATGCTAGGTTTTGTATTATTCTTAGGTTATGTTTGGTAAAACTAACTAATAAGCTAGCTTATAGATTATAAGTGATATTCGAGCTTATAGAAGAAAAGCTAACTTATATAATAAAGTTTGGTAAACTTAGTTGATAAGCTAGCTGAAATAAAAATTTCAACGACCTTATTTGAAAAGCTGAAAAAGCTACTTAAATAAGCTTATGAGATAAGCTCGAGCTTTTTAAAAAAGCTCGTCCTACCAAACCAAGTTTATTTAAATACAAGAAGCTTATGGTTATGTTTGGTAAAATCAGTTGAGCTTACAACTTATAAGTAATTTCGAGCTTATAACTTATAGCTGAAAAACTAGTTTATATAATAAAAGTGTTTGGTAAAATTAGTAGCCGAAATAAAAAATTTCAACGAGCTTATTTGAAAAGCTACCCAATAAGCATAAGAGATAAGCTCGAGCTTTTTAAAAAACTCGTCCTACCAAACGAAGCTTCTAAGCTAACTTATTTGGTTACCAAACATAGCCTTACTATGTTTTTGCTTCAGTCTGCGAGACTTATCTTCCCTAAATGTTACAATCTTTTGACAGGCTGCCATCGAGAAGTTGCACGTACCAGATGAGTTAGATGATGATGATAGTGAATCAGTAGATTGAGCATTGCGAACAATATGAAAGGGGTCTAATAAGTTCGGCAGGTGGTGACAATGTACAATTTTCCTGCTAGTGCTTTCGGCTCGGATGCTGAAAATACTGTGGGCCTGTCCTTGCACATAACATCCTCTGAGATATACTTCTCATTCGGAAAGAATTGCCAGCCCGTGGAAAAACGTGCAGCACGGATCAATGTAGTGAAAAGTTGTGTATATGTGCAAATGAACCAACAGCATATGAATACTGACAAACGTGGCGTTTAAGTGGAATATATTATATGCCTCGTAATTGTACCTCATATGAATCCATCTATTTTATTTAGACACGTAAACAAAACAGTAGTTACTCTTGAGTTTCCTTAGTCGTATATCTCATCCAATTTGAACAGGTTACAGAGTTTGGTAATGTGGGGGTAAAGTTGGTGTCAGTTATGATATGAAATTATGAACACAATCAATGGTATGGCTAAGTGATGATCAAAACCATCATACAAACATTTTATGAAAATCATTTGGAATGAGAAGATAAACCCATTATCTTCCGTAAAACTAGTTGATAAATTAATTGATAGCTGATACTTTATTAGTGAATGTTGAGCTTAAAATTGATAAGTTATGGCTTGTGATTGAAAAATTGGCTAATTTGATAAAAGTGTTTGGTAAAACTAGTCGATAAGCTATGACTTGTGATTGGAAAATTAGCTATTGTGATAAAAGTATTTGGTAAAACTAGTTGATAAGCCAGTGAAATAAAAAATTTTAGCGGGGTTTGTCGAAAAGATACCCAAAGGTAAAACTAGCCAATAAGCCATGACTTGTAACTGAAAAACTAGCTAATGTGATAAAAGTGCCAGTGAAATAAGAATTTCAACAGGGTTATTCAAAAAAATAGCCAAATAAACTTATGAGATAAACTCAGTGTTTTAGAAATCCTTGCCCTACTAAACCAAGTTTATTATATACAAAAAAATATATAAGCTAATCAAATAAGTTATAAACTAGTTAATGCTGTTTACGAAACACATTTTTCGTCTGATGATCACTCATCCTTATAGAATGAAAAGGGAAATTTTTTGATGTAAAGCCGTCTAAGTATATTGGTAGAGTTAGACATGGCCAAAATCTGGGTCGGGTCGCCGACTCGAAAACAATGACCTGGACCCGGCACGGACCTATACTCGTGCCGGGTCAATGGCCCGGTTGACCGGGCCGGGTCCGTCATTTTGAAAAAAAAAATAGAAAAGAATATAAAATAAAATAAAATAGCGGTTTCATCGATCCGGCCGGGTCATGAAATGGATGACCCTGACACAACCCTTTGAAATTTGGGTCCGGGCCCAGACCCGTGGTCAACGGGTTTGACCAGGCCGAGTCCGTGCCGGGTCGGCAGGCCGGGCGGCCCTTGACCATGTCTAGGTAGAGTCCTCGAGTGATACCACTCGGATTGCATTGTTTGCAATTTCTAAAAACCTTTTAAAATTCTTTGTATATTTAATTTAGACTTTTAAAAGTCCAATGTAACCAATGTATTTGAGATTTAAAAAGTCTTACACATAACTTATTTAACAAATATACTAATATATGTTTAATTTATTTGAGAAATGCTATAAATACATAGGAATGTGCATAACACTCACATCTAGTGAGATCCACTAAAATAAAAAATCAAATGGACCCCGTCCATGTGAGTGTTATATACATACATTTATATTATATTATGTACTTGTAGTATTTTACAATCGATTGGTAAAGCTCAATAAGTTCGCACTAGGGCTTGCGAGTTGTTCGTGTGTAGTGTAGATAAAAATTGGTCCATTCTTGTGCAGAGTCTCCATTTATCTCCAGATCTGTTGCACAATCTCTCTAAGCTCCAAGGTTCGCTCGCTTGCTTTTCTAACTGTAATAACTCCTACATTTGCTGAATATTTATGGGCATCTTCTCTGGAATTCAGATCTTATTATGAATAGGAATTATCTTTATTTTAATAAAGCTGCATCTTTTTAACGTTGTTCACATTCTCTATCGCATTTGATCTTTCACAGTTTATTACAGTCCATCAACGAATATCTGGTGAAGTCATAATGTCGGGGTATGAAATTCTAAACTTCCTTAACGCTATATGTATTGTATTGTATTGTACTTCCACATGTTCTGTTCATATGTTTTCATCCCATTGAATTTTGTGGTCTCCTGCAAATTGAATTCCAATTCCAAGAAATAAAAATATGAACTGCCCATTAAAATCTTGAAAGCTTTTCTGATGAGAGTAAAAGAGCGTAAAAAATTGAGCCCACACAACGTTTTACATTACATCACTTCTCAATGAAGAGCCTGTTGTTGTGGAGAGACCTGCTCCAGCTCCACGTACTCGGTGAGCCTATGGATATAATGAGGGTCTTGCAACTTGTGCTGAAAAAGTAGTTGGCTTATGGAGGTCTTATTCGTGGCCTTCATGAGAGTGCTAAAATAATCGAGAAGCATGTTGCTCAGCTCTGGCTCTGTGTATTGGCTGAGGATTGTGACCAGCCGGATTACGTAAAACTGGTCAAATCTCTGTGTGCCGATCACAATGTGAACTTGATAGCTGTTCGGTCTGCTCTGACTGATCATCCGTCTGACTGTGATAAGCAGTGCTAAACTTCAACCTCGTTCTCATAGCATTTTGGAGACTAGCTCAAAATCTAGAAGTGAACCGTGCGTCTCGGTCTGATACGATCGGCACAGGCACTCCATGAAGTCGGACTATGTCGTCTATACTCTATATAGAGTCGGGCGTACTACTCCATCTTCATTGTGCAGAAAGTGTGCTGTCTTGGTCAAACGATCCACTATCACCCAAATGACATCGTTCCCCTTCCTCGACCTGCCCACTACAAAGTCCAAAGTCCATCGTAAATATGCTCCCATTCCACTCCGGGATATTGAGTGGATGAAGCAAGCTCGATGACTTATGATGTTCGGCCTTGACCTACTCGCACACTAAACGCTGGTCTACAAATCTCGCCACATCTTGCTTCAAACCTCTCCAAAAAAGACCTCTTCTTCAGGTCTTGGTACATCTTCGTACTCCGAGAATTGGCGGAGTACGACACTCTATGTGCCTCATTTAGAATCTTCTTTCGTAGTGCTAGAACCTTCGGAACACAAAGTCGCTGCTCAAAGACTAAGGCCCCATCTGATGCTACTGCGAAGCCTCCCACCTAGGAGTGAGCATGGGTCGGTACGGTTCAGAGATTGAGAAATTTTTGGAACCGTACCAAAATTCAGAGATTACTAAATTCGATCCCTGAACGGTACCAAAAAATCAGGACAGTTCGGTTCGGAGATTTTTAGTTTTCGGTTTGGTATTCAAGACTATCGGAATGGCTCGGTTTGGATCTTCGGAGATTTCTTATTTTTTTTTTAAATTTCTATGAATGACTATTTAGTTATATTTTAATTTTTATATGCTTTAAAAAAAACCAACATTCATCAATAGTGAAGATTTTATTTTGAAATCAACTTTAATAGTAATTCTAAATTTTAGTCATTTATTTTTTATATGATTTAAAAAAACCAACATTCATCAGTACTTCCTCATATTAAAGATTTTATTTTGAAATGAACTTTTAAAGTAACTCTAATCGTTAAGACTAAATCTGTACAACTAATATTTAAAATTTGAAATTCAAACAAAATATAATATTGTTTATTTTAAAAAAAATATTATTTAACCTTTCATACTATGTTAAATAATTTTTTTATAAAAGTAAAAATTCAATTGTAGATCAAGTATTACCGAACATGAAATTTAAGTGATCTTAATTGTTATTACTATATTTATTTGCATTTAAAAAATTCTCAAATTATATTGGATCAAAGTTGACATAATTATATTAACAACACACATCTAATGTTATAATTCGGTTCTTAATTTCGGTTCTTCGGTTCGGTACGTACAGATATTTGTGAAATCTCCAGAACCGTACCAATTATTTTTTAAGTTCGGTTCGGTTTGGAGAAAGTCAAAAGGTCAGTTATTTCTCGGTTTGGAGTAATTTCAGTTCGCTTTCTAAACGGTTCGGAATTCTCCGAGTCCCATGCTCAGCCCTAGTCTCACCTTGCCGGTTTGAGAAAGCTCTCTCGTATGGCACATGAATCTATCTTTTGGTTGCTCGGCCACAATCCTCTCTCGCAGAGTTGGTCCCTCAACTAATAATGATAAGACACCAATAGCTCCAGAAGATGCCATTGACGTGTATAGTATTCTCATTAAAACCTGTTAATGGTTTGTTGGGCGTTACTTCGGAAGTAAGTTAATTAAGAATCTTGAGGCTCATAGCATAACACTCTATTTAACTAGTAATTTAGTAAAAGGTAATTGAAAAGTGTTCTTTTGAAATTTGTAGTGCAACGGTGAGTTGGGTTTTACGTTTCAGTTGATTAGTATTTCTATTGAGGAAAAATATAGATAATAAGTGATTAAAACTTGTAGACAGTAATAAATTTATAATGTATAAATGGGCAAAGCTTGGTAGAATTATGGCTAAACAGCACCATATAAATAGAAATTGAATCAGATAAATTATTAGTTACACAAATAATATTATTTCCTTGTTTTATTTTACCCTCGTGGTGTCATAATAAATGTTTGTGTATTCTTTATGCATTGAATCATCACTTAATTAACTGCTAGATTGCCATCGTATTTGAATGCATATGGAAATGTATGATCTTGAATCGACCATGACCTAGGACTAGACCACCCATATTCGAGCAATGGTTCAGTTGCAGAAGTATGAAATTGTGAAATGGTTGACTTATTTTCTTGGTCGTGTAATTCTTTAATCATTTTAATGTTAAACAATGGTTGACTTATTTTCTTGGTCGTGTAGTTCTTTAATCATTTTAATATTAAACACGTCGATCTACTGTGGATGAATTGTGATTTGATCATAGCAGTCGGGCATTTGCAGATAATTATATTTGTTTCTGCAAACAGTGGTCTTTGCGTCTCTCACCAGTAGAAGAACTATCTGCGTAAGATTTGACATGGTGAGAAACTCTGTATTTCTCATTTGTGAGTTTTATCTTGATTGGTTTAGAAATTAATCATTAATGTTAATTATATTGTGGCTTGAGTGCTTTAGGAATTTGTTCTTTTGAAAATGCAACATAAACATCAAGTTAGTTTTTTTTTTTTTTTTTTTTTTTTT
>CACSLK010027751.1:9317219-9331188 GCA_902706635.1 Striga hermonthica | reverse complement strand
TTTCCCTTATTGCTTCCATTCTTTTTTAATTTTTTTATGGTGGTTTCTGCAGTAATTTAGTTCAGTTTCCTTCCTCTGTTTTTTTCACTAATGTTTTTGGTAAAATGCTGCTACATGAATTTGAACACCTTTATAAAGTTATGAATCATATCACGCCATTTTACTATTTATTTAAAAAAAAGATTAATGCCTTAGTAGATCCAAGCAGACCAGTGGCACTGACAAGAGTTTCTTTCCATACGACATATGTAGCTCATGAGAAAAATGCCCTCTGCAATTTTGTGAAATATCTTTGATGAATAAGGTCAGTGATGGAACTTAGTAAAGTAAGAATGAACTTCAACACTTGTGACAACTACATGAACAGGAAATTGTTTACTAGTAAAGGATATGGAAACCATGATAATTACTGACTGAAGATGTTAAAACCAAGATGCCAAAATTTTATGTGTTTGCCAATTAGCTTCCCTCAAAAGTTCTTCCTAGATTAAACATCCTTCCTTAACTCATTTGTTAGTATCATGAGGCACACGTGACAATTGACAGTTTTCGTATTTATTTGTGGGCACACCTTTACTATGTCTTTGGATTTCTGGAAATAGCTACCTACACAAGTGGTGGATTGTAATTCTGAGTTTATGTTTTCATACGATATTTCATTACCGATTCTAAGGAATTTCTATCTTTTCTGTAGTTTTGTTGTAATGAGGGAAATAACTATCAAGGTAGTAGAACTAGGGCAGGCTGAAGAAGTGAGCATGTTGCGAATGCTAATGATTTCCTTTATTTTCGGTTGCTGCATAGCCTGAAATCCTATATCTTTTTTCCTTTTCTCTCTCTTAATTTATGATATTACAAATTTCCATATTTTCCAATTTGAGAGAAAGAAAAACTAATTATCATTGCAGGTGTACCACTCTAGTTTTGTTGACGATGAAGAAATTACTAAAGCATGTGGCTGTCCTCTACTTCCCTTGAAAAGCCACATAAAAGGACCAGCTCCAGTTTCAGAACAAGGTCAGAATCACTCTTGATATGTCAATCTATATTTAGGAAAAGGGGAGTGATTTAGTAAAATAGAAATATATTTTGCTGCCAAACTTAATACTAAAGGGAAATTCTAAGGTGCAGTTGCTACTTTTAACGGCACCATTCCCTTCATTTTCCGCCAATAAAATTACGCCGCATCACATGATAAGTATGCACATTATGTATATTATAATTTACAATTAAAAGTTGATTGTCTTATACTATTGTGTCATCTTATTTATTTATTTGTTAATTTAGTTACATTTTTACATTTATACTACATGTATAAACATTAAAAGTTGTGTATCTTATTTAGTAAAAAATAACTAAAGTACATCGAAATATATTAACAAAATTTATAGCATCTAATTTGATGAAAGCTGTATTTCACGATGTATATAAAATATTTTAGTATATTATCATAGAACAATTTGATTTAATTTAGGTGTTTTTAGACATATTTTTATGAATATTTCAGAAAATCTTAGGTGATTTCACACATTTTCCCAAAATAATGGAACATTTTAGATATTTTTACATGTGTAATATAATACTTTAGCTTTTTTTTTTCAAAATAATTGAACATTTTAGATATTTTTACAGGTGTTATACAATACTTCATATATATATATATATATATAGTTCTTTACTTAAGTTACTTTTCGTATAAAATGGTAAATTGTATAACTGGCTAACCCATATTTTTAATTATAAATATTATTTAGTAGAAAATTGTATTAGTGGTTACCCATATTGTTAATTATAAATAATATTTAGTATTTATTTGACATCTTTAATTTATAAATATTATTTTACTTGGCAACGATTTCTAGAGTCCGCATTATCTATGCTGGTCTACGTGGAGTTAAAATGCAACTTTCTGTCTATCTAAACGGTAAGAAACTGTAGCCATCCCAATATTAAAAATAGAAGGTTAAAAACTTATTTGTGTGGCAAAATTTAATTGTATATTTGATTTGATATTTCTGCTCAAGTTTCTTTTCATTTATTTGATACTCGTACTTGTGCAAATGATTGATTAAATATTTGCTAAGTTGATATATTTTTAGATTTATTTCCTTATGTTGTATCATATTATAAATATGAGGATATAATCAAATTAAATATATTTGCAATCGATTGATTAAATATTTGCTAAGTTGATATATTGTTAGATTTTTTTCCTTATGTTGTATCATATATTATAAATATGAGGATACAACCAAATTAAATATATCAACATATGTTGGAAATTATAATAATTTGATGAGAGGTGGTATGAATTTACAATACAATGCTTATCAGTTCAACATACACATTTTATATTTTATTATATTACTATTTTGTTGAAACATTATTTATTTACATTTTTAAAGATTTTTTACTTATATTTAATTTCATTATTATTATTATTATTATTATTATTATTATTATTTTATTTTTTTTTGTCTGTATATTGAAATTATAAACACTGTACTAACTAATTTTCTTTTATTTTAACATATAATCCTTGCATCGCACGACATGCTAGTTTAAAATAAGCTGAAAAGTTATTTTGTATGGGCATACATGATAGTTTCAATTAACTGACACGTTATTCAACATCAATGTGTATGTATGCAGAAAGCACGGACATTGTGGATGAAGCAATCACATTCTTTCGAGCCAACGTGTTCTTTAGAAACTTTGACATCAAGAGTTCAGCTGACAAGCTTCTTATCTACTTAACATTTTATATAAATATTGCTTTAAAGAGGCTTGAAGGCTGCAGAACCTTAGCTGAAGGAACCAAAGCAATTATTAATCTAGGGTTAGAAAAGGTGCCCGTACCTGGAGAGCATGGATTCCCTTTTCCGGGACTGTTTGCCAATCCGCAATCTCAACAAGAAGCAGGTAAAATGCTGTTAGACATGTTCGACGAGGAAAATAAAGTGTTTATTAAGTGTGCAAATTGGATGTCTTTTGTTTTTATTATGCTTGATGTAAGATGAAGCCTGCTGCTTTTTTGTTCCTATTTCAACTTTATGAAAACATGAATATGCGATCGTCTGTTCAGGATTGTCTACTGATGTATTTATCTTTTTTTTTTTTTTTTTCTTTCTTATGGGATCTTTTTTCTCATGAAACCTAGAATGATTATTAATATCATTAACATTTTTTTACCATACATGTTTAGGATTATTATATATGTGATTAATTTTACGGGGAAATTAAATTATTATACAGTTAATTTACTTAGGTTTCTTGGTTTATGCAGAGCTCTTTAGAAATTACTTGAAACAGATTCGTGAGGAAACCAGTGGAAGATTATTGAGCGTGACATATCGATCTAATGGAACTCCAAACAAATGGTGGCTTGCATTTGCAAAGAGGAAATTTATGAACATCATTATACCTTGAGGTATTTGTTTCTTCAGTTCAAACACATTATACAACAGCTATTGGCTACCTTTGACTTGACAACGACCGTTTTTTGGAATAAAACCACTACAGTACTCTTTGTTCATGTTTAATGCCCCTGGTGCTTATATGTTTCCCTAGCTGATTAAAAAATTAGAGCTTGATTGAGATGTAATTAAAAGTACAAATGGTTATGTTGCATACCTCTATAAATATGTATGTGTTTGTTGTTCATTGAACATTATTAACAACTTTTTCAGGCATTTGTCTTTGTTAATTTCCTGTCTATTTTGTACCTTAAAGCTCCTCTCCAGACAAAGCATAGTTAATTTCTTTCTTGTTAGGTTGCTATTTGGATTTGTATGGTGGATTTGGCGAGGCAAACCTCTAAGTGAAAAAAAAAAAAAAAACAGGAATTATATGGGGTTTGGATGAATTCAGCTGCAATTTCCATATAATTCAGTATTCGACTAAAAATATTTTATGCTAACCATATACTGAATGATCTGGTGTAAGAAATTCTCGCGTTTTTCTCTTTTAATAATAATAATAATGTTTCATGTTTTTGCTTTCGTCAATGCAGATAAATAAAATATGTATATGCATCGAGCAATAATTATTAGTTTGATTGATTTCAGTTCATCTTTCATATGCAATTTCAGTGTTTTTCCGAATAGTTAAATCCCAAAATTGCAGTTTTATTCAGTAAACCAAAATATTTTACTGTTTTCCTCTGAAAATTCTTAATAAATGCCGAATAAGATGTGATTTATCAAAAGTATCTTGTCTAATTTGTGATTAAAAAAATCTTCAGTGTATGGTATTTGGTTAAACTATATGAAAAAAAAAAAAGATATAGTAATGATTGATTTTCAACCTAAAATTATATGATTAAATTGAAGAGAGGTAAAGTGAGATGGTGAAAAGTGTGTTTATTTTACTGGATGGATGAAAAATGCTACCATATTGTTATCCAATATTGCATTTAAAGTTCAAAATTCCAAGAATCCAAATTACCCAAAATGGCAAGTAAAAGTAAAACTTCCAAAGTAATCTGGGTTGATTGTCAACACAGAGCTAATACTCTGACCGCCAAAGCCAAATGATAAAGCCCCAAAATCTGCAGCAGTTACATTATTCCAAGCGCAAGTATAATCATAGCTGCTGAGTTCATTGCAAAAATCTATCTGTTGACGAATAACGTAATCACTAATCTCTCAAAACTATTTAAAACATTATCGGAATTGGGTACATTAGCAAAGACATAATAATGCAGTAGTGAAAGGGAAATACAAAACATGTAGTACGATGAGAGAATAGAGTCATAAACTACACTATGATTAGGAGGATTGCTGGTATCATCTTTTAGGGTGACTTCATTTGCCATCAGTAACAGGAAGATACACGCCCTCAGCTGCCAACCAGACATTATCAGCTCGTTTTTCACGTACACCACAAACCTGCAATGGAAAAGCAAAGAGTGTTGTGTGAAAATTGTTGCGAGCTTTTGTACTAAATCATGTCCCTTAGTACTTTTCGCCTTTTAGTTACTCGGTCCATTATTACCTCTTGCTGGCCCCCGGCAATACGAGTGTACTTCTTGTCATGACTGTGCAGGTACCCGCCAGTGTCCACATGGCGAAGCCGGATCCTTTGATCTTGCCTCCAAGTCTTTCCACTTCCTTCAATTTCGAGCCTGAAAAGTACAAGAGAAGATTTGAGTCTCGACTGAAAGGAGAGGTCAATTACATCGAACGAACATACAAACTTTTCGAAGTGACGTCATAGAAGTAGCGAGCGAAGTGAGGTTAGGTATCGATCACGATCTGACTATACCAATTTTCCAAAGGATTGCGAATATATGAATCACGGAATTGTTTTACATTACGTCATATTCAAGAAGGCGTCATATTCAAGAAGGCTCGTAAAATGTCTCACCTCCAGTAATCCCCAGTGTCAGAGTCCACATCACTCCCAAAGCAACTAACCTGTAATTATTTTTATTTTTGATATATCATAACAATAACCAAACAGAATGCAAAACGAGCCCAAGTAGTCCAATTTGGCAACAAATTTCCAAACTTGAATGAGAGCATTATTATCATACATAATGATGACACAGATATCGACAGAATCTTTCTAGTGTTGCAACATACGGTTCATAATTTGCAGTCGGGAGCAGAGAGACTTTTACTCTCCCTTGATCTACCCGGTCATTATTATTAATAACACATAAAAAGTTCCAATTTTCATGTTATGTATCTGCTGAGGGAGGAATAGTGTATTCCCATGCACAAGGTGTACTACTAATTAAAATATGTTATTATAGCATAAGAAATAAGATGCACACACAAAAAGCAACATGGAATGGAAAATAACACAGTTCTTTGAATGAACTTTCGGGATGGTAACTCGTTTAGTGTGTTGATCACTTGATTATGTTCATAATTATCACAACTACCAAAGGTAAAGAAAAAAAATGTCCTACACCAAGAGATACTCCTGCTTGAGTAAATATAGCCATATTTCTTAAAACAAAGCAGATATCAACTGCAGCCCGCATATGGCGTAGAATTTCGTCTCTGTAGAGTGTTTTATAGTCTTACTCTTAGAAATAGAACTAGTATCTGAAGAACTTAAGATTTCAAGGGCTGACTTAATCTGCAGTTATTATTCCTCGTGAACGAACTTCTGTAGACTCTGCAATATGGCTAAAGCCATACTCAACCAGAAAGTAATAAACTAGGTTTAATGGAACATGAACGTAGTGAATTTAAAGTTAGAGACTGTCTTGAGGAGTTCAAGAAAACGGAAGTGACAAAACGGGGAAACAATAATTGAAGGTTTATTGTAAACACTAGTGCACAAAAGTTGTTAATACTGCTTGGATTAGGCATACTAAGAACCATTGTAGAGTCAACACAGCTGTCCCAGAATTTCAGGGACTGCAGTTCCATAAAATGACTTAAGAGGATTAAGGAAGACAAGGCTTAAGTCATAAACCGTTGAAATAACATCAAATCACATTACTTTATACTAGGAAACATCTTTGAATAGCACACAACAAAAGAATCAGAATCCAGAAAAGTAAAAATACTAAAAAATGAACCAATATTTGCACCTTTAAAACTGTAAGTGTGCAAAGAGTACAAGTGTCTAATGACCATATTATACTAAATGAATCACTTTTAGCTCTATAACCGTAAGTACATACAAGGTCCACACCTAAATGATGCTTTCAAGCAATAGAAAATATCTGCCAAAACTTAATATATGCACACTAACCTCCAAATTGCCAGATATAGGAGATGCATGCAGGTGGCTGTGCAGCCATTTCCTAGTCCTCATATGTTGCAGCCGAACAAGCTCTCCAGTTTTGATTGCATCGCCTTGCTTTGCAGATGAATCTGCTGTAGGCTTTACAACCTGCCAAAATAATAACATTTCCAATAATGAGTTACGACAAACTGTGAGAGATACTTTAAAAAAAAAAAAGACCAAGGGATGTATCATTAGCTTACCCAGTAGCTATTAGAATCATCAACATTAGGAAATCCAGTCACAGACTGCTGGCCACTGCCAGAGCCATAAGGTACATCATGCGAGTGGAGACGAACTTTTGTTTTCTCGTGCATCAGCTTGATAACAGAACCATATGTTATCTGCAAAAGGTTTGAGAAAATTATAATTGTTTGATGGCACCACAACTAGAGGCAGAACAAACAACATAATGTCTCCCACATCACTTTATCTACTACACATCCCTAGTTGAAATTATAGATGCAAAATGATGCCGAACAGATTTAGATGGTTTAAACATCACCATTCTAAATATTTCTTAGATACTAATTACTAACCAATCGTAAAACTTCATCAATTTCTTCTAGATCACATTGTTTCCTTCTTCATCATGTATTCTATCACCTAGACAGTAAAATATATATGAATGCCATCTGAGATTTCAACTGAGAACACCACAACAAAAGTTTCTTTTAGTAAAACAAAATCCACCCATCGAAACTTCAACACAACACTTCGAAACAAGGTCCTAATTCTTCCCACATTAAATCACCATTCACTATGTTCACCGTTAATCTAAAGGAATTTTAATCTATAACACAAGATTTCCCACTCAGTAAATAAGTTTCATCGCAAATTGCCTTCAAAAGGAAAATTGCATATTAATCCCAACAACTTCCAAGGCACATCAAAAACCAACCTACAGTTACAGATTCATCTATCCAAAACCGACTCACGACAATCAATTAACAGCGATCACTTGCCTGAACTCCTTCGGACGCCGCTGAAACCGGAGTCGACGCATAATCTGAGTCCAGCGTGAGCAGCAGGAAAATCGCGAGACCGAAAAACGAGACAGCCATCACCAGCAACAGGACTATGAACCAAGTGCTCTGCCAAAACGGCAGTTTCAGATCCGAATCGGATGTGCGGCCGACGGACTCTCTGTACACAAATCGGGTCGGACCCGATGCGGCGGACAAGGCGGACGCCGGGGCGGATTTCCTACGCGTGAGGTTGCTCTGTTGATGCGAGGGAGCCACGGTTGGAACTTGTACGCCGGTGCCGGAGCTCCGATGATATCCGATCAATTGCCGATTTTGAGAATTTATCGATCAAGCTGCCAGAAAATATGGTCACATTCCCATTTGCTTGCGTCGTCAATGGGTCATGTTCTAATTGATGTTTTGGGGTTCCACGTGTTTTGAACTAACACTGCGAATTACATTATGACACGTGGATACATGTTGACGTGGGATATTTTGAATGGTAAATATGTATGACTTTGATTTAGTTTATTATACTTAATTTAATTCCCATAATTAATATAGTTTGAAATATAATCTATACTCTACAGGGCACTTAATATATCGAACCTTTTCGAATATTGAATTAAAACATATTTTGACCGTTTTACTTTTTCTAATAATTGAATTTAACAAAAAAAAAAAAAATAAGTGCCATACTTCTGAAATTTTTGTAAATTTGTACTTTTTTTTTTTCGATTACAATAACACTAGTACAACACCCGTGTATTACACGGGTGCTTGCTAATTTTTTTCTTAAAATCTAAAATTAATGAGAAAAAGTAATTTGAAAATTTAAATACCTTTTATAAGATTATATATATTATTATATATTTATTATGACACTTTTTATTTGTGCAACTTACTTGTGTTATATTATACTAATTTTTTTAATTTACAATATATAACTACATTATATATAAATATATCAATTGAGAAATAATTTTATTTTTCTAATGAATTTTAATAAATATTATTATTTTTTATTATTATAAAGATAAATATAATTGATTTATTTCATATATCCCCCTATATATTAATCCAGAACGCGCTAAGCCTACGTGGCGGCTTCTGGTGCTTCGGAATCCTATGTGGCAAAATTACATGCTTCGTTATTAGGCTTGGGTAAATTTTAATTTTATTCTAAACTAAAAATAATTAGGTTCGGATTACCATAAATATGTTGATTATTTATGGTTATGTACATGTATTAATTGTATTTTAATATCATTCCTTATTATAACTATTGAATTGTATATATATTTAAAAATTTAATAACTTCTGTATTTTTTATCAGTTTTACACATGTAATATATCAAATTAATCTTCTTTTGATGAGCTTCGATTTAACATCCATATTGTATATGTAAAAAAGTAATTTATATTTATCATTATAACAATAATAAAATTATTTTTAATATTAATTATAAAATTAAAATTATTTATCAACTAATATATTTATATTTCAAGTAGTTATAAGATATATTAAAACTAATATAATATAACACATGTAAGTCATAAATAACACATATCATTCTAAAATATATAGTAATATATTTTTTTTGTAAAAAAGTAAACTAAATTTAATATAGTTTTCTCATTAATTTTAAAATTTAAGAATAATTTTTTAACAAGCACCCGTGTAATACACGAGTGTTGTACTAGTACAATATAGATGTCAAATCGAAGATCATCAAAAGATGATTAATTTGATATATTATATATGTAAAACCGATAAGAAATACGAAAGTTATCAATTTATAAAATACATTTATAATTCAATAGCTTATTGAAGGAAACAAATCAAAATTCAGGGATATATTAGGCACTTAGTGACTCACTATGAAAAATTACAAAAAATTAAAGGGTTATATTAGTAAAAGTGATATTAAAATACCTAAGTTAGCTAAATAATATTTATGGAATACCCGAACCTAGATTATTAATTATTAATATATTAATATTATTTATCCAAACCTAATTACGAAGCATGATCTTTCGCCAAATAAGATTCCGAAGCACCAGAAGCAGCCACGTAGGCTCAACGCATTCGAGAATTATATATAGGGAGAATTGACAGGAACCAACATTGACATGAATTAAAATTTTGTTGCCCATCATCTAGCTAGTCGGGCTTTGTTGTCGACGGCACCCTCATTATAGAAGGATTGTCTCCCGTCCGTCTTATCTTTCTTTTTGGGGAGTATTTTGGAGCATGTAGCTCAGTAGATTGTTAATGTTATTGTAAATCTGTACTGAATAGCGCATCGAACTTTTTCATACTGGACCAAAACAAAATACTTAAATTAAGAATTAAAATATAATTTTATACGTGTCTTGTCCATTGTTTTTATGTCGATTCTAGTCCTAAAATATTTGAATACTTCCATAAAACTTAATACTATAGCAATTAAACTTCATATCATTAATTTAAGTGTATTATATTTTGGTTATTAATCTTATTTGGCTATCTTATAGTTAAAACGCTATGAAAAATAGAAAAAAGTTATATTTTTTGGTTTCACAAACAAATACAGTCGTAGCTAAAAACTACAATTCACTTTTACTTTCTAATTTATTAAGGGTGATTTCAAATTAATATCTTTAATGAAAAAATATACAAAATTGAAAGTCAAAAAATTTATGATTTTATTACAACTATATTTTAAATTTTCAAAAACGATTTGCTTTAACTATTTGCTATTCAATCTTAATCATTAGAAATCTCTGAATATTTAATTTTAACTATACCAATTCGAACCGTCCCAATAGCATTGAAATTTTGGACTAAACCGAAATATAGAGTTCTTTGAACCAAATCGTCCCCATTTTTTTGTACAATTCCAGAAATTAAAGTTTGACGGTCACTAATTTTTATTGCGGCTTTGGAAATTTCTAAATCTCCATACCCAATCTGATCATCACATGTTTATCCGTAGTCTAAGTGATAAAGATAATTCTTATAAATAAAAATTGTTTTTAGGAACATAGTTATCGTAATAACACAATTTAAGTTGTAAACATAAATAAGGAAATATTATCAATTATATTATATTTATAAGAACGTTGAATTCATTATAATATATATGTATAAACTAATTTTATTTATTTTTAATGGCACTATGATAGAGACGAAATTGTTTTGGCTTTTACGGACAAGCATGATCATCTATCATCTTCAGTTTAATTGTTTATTCCTTTTATTTTATTGTTATTATTTTAGTTCGTTACTAGGTAGGAATGTTATTATTATCCTAGTCATTTACATGTAGAGAAGTTAATTAATTATGGCTTTCTTAGGAGTTCTATTTAAGACTCATATTTTTATTGTTTAAGAGTTAGTTGTGAATCGTTGATTTAAGGGAATTGAGAGTTCTCTCTCAAATCTTCTAATCGTTTATGCTTTTTCTATGTCATTTGGTATCAACAGACCGGTACGACTCCTACGCAATGCCACCAAAATGGAACGACACTACGGATCTATTAAAATCTTTTTCCTTTTTATGCAAAAACTCTTCAGGCCAGCTTCAACAAGTGATTTGTCAGGCCCTAGAAGGGATTAAGGTATGTTATTCTTCTAGATATCGTGGCCTTCCTTTGGGGATTGGTAAGTCAAAGAAAGAGATGTTTAGTTTTATGTTGGATGTTGTGAAGAGTAGTCTGCTTAGTGGGGAAAATAGGTTTATGTCTCATGCTTGGAAGAAGGTGCTACTTAATTTGTTATAAATGCTCTGTCTATTTTTGTAATGTCTTGTTTTTGTCTTCCTTTTGGTATTTGTAAGGAAATCTCTCAGATGTATGACAAATTTTGCTGGTCTGGTGGCATTGATTAGAAAAAAGGAGCACACTGGAAAGCCTGACACCTGATAACTATTCCAAACGAGTCTCGAGGTTTGGTCTCCAAAATATCAAAGTTTTAATGATTCTTTGATTCTAAAACAAGTGTGGAGGCTGCTTACTAAACCTAACTTACTGGTTTGCAGAATTCTCATAGAGAAATATAACCTTTCTGCTTATGTTCTTGATGCTCAAAAAGCAGATTATTATTCTTGGTTGTGGAACAGTTGGACCAGGGTATTTGTGACTATAGGCATTGCTTCATGAAGGAAGTCGGAAATGGACTCAACACTAGAATTTTAACTGACCCTTAGGTGCTGGGGTTGCCAAATGATTGCCCTCAGTTGAAGAAATAGAGCCTTCTACAACAGAGGTTGTGGGTAAAGGATTTGCTTAATGATTAAGGTCAAAGGTGGGATTCAGAGCTGTTTCAACACTTATTTACTCCTGAGTCCTACATTGCCATTTCCAAATCAACACACTGGACCCTGCAACACATGATAGATAGATTTGGTTGTTGCATAAGCATTATGTTGCTTCTTCTGACTCTGCCACTATTCTTAAAAAAGTTCATTATTTGGAAAAAGTTGAAAGTAGTGATGCTACTAAGTGACAAAATAGCTACACTAAGGTGCTAGAAGTTAAATGTCAAAAAAAATCTGAGACACTTCATTTGGAAGTGTTTTTCTGAGTCTCTGCAGCAAATGTGAATTTGTTGAAAGAAAGAGTGAATGTGGATTGGGTCCGCCATAGTTGTGGGGAGTAGGCTAAAAGCATAGAACATCTCCTGTTTGATTGTGAAAGAGCTTAAACCGTGTGGAAAATGGCACCAACCAGGTGGAATTATTCAGAGACAAATATTCAAGACTTTAGAGATTGATGATGATGGATCTCAACTTAAGACCATTATGTTGTTTCATAGGCACACATTTAGCTCGACCTACACACTTTGATGGCTCTGGAAAGCTCAGAATCTGTGGGTTTTTCAGCGGGTGTGGATGTCGAAGAGTGTTATTGTTCAAACAACTCTTAGGGAGTGGAGGAATTCTAATCTGTTGGGCGATGAGCTGTGACTGGAGTGAAAGCAGAGGGTGCTAGGTTCTTATGTTCAGTGGTTTTTTTTTTCCCCATTGTCTATTTTTTTTCGGAACGATAAATATATTATATAAAAAGCACAAATGTGCGGAAGCCACCAGCTGAATACAGACAAAACAGCTGAATACAGACAACCAACAGTTGAAAAAAGTGGGAGGACAGGTCAGAAGACTGCCTAGAGCCGACCCCAACAGGATAATACTCGGGAACACTAAAAAAACACAAAAATTAAAAAAACATGAAGGCCTCAACAGAGTAATACCCGAGTGTCAGACCCCAACAGGATAATAAGGTGACACTTGGGCTCACAGAGGCCAACGATCCAAACGTGAAACACAGACAACACAAACAAAAACAAACAAGCTAAACATAAAAAGAAAAACTACTAACTAAAAAACACGGCCTCCCTCAGCAGAAACAACCGAAAGACAACAGACAAAGTTGATTCCGAGAAGAGCTCCAAAGCTCAGATACCCCGTCCGCCACTGCAGAAGGCCTAGCAAGACGATGACCCAAATGTCAGAAACAATCCAAAAGAACCGACTCACACCTCAACTGCAAATCACTACAATCAACCCCCAACCGGCTAACGCCACTAGCCAATCTGACATCGCGCTGAACCTGCCTATCACCACTAGCCAACACCGGGAATAATCGGCCTCCCACGATCTCAGGAGCAAAGAAAGGAGGAAGAAGGGGACGATCGGCGACAACGCTCAGTCGCTCCAACCCTGCCCGAAAAGACGAACCCAGTCCGAACCAACCGCCTAACCACCCAGCCCGCAAAGAGAGACCAGAGACCAGACTCCGGCATAAACTGAAGACCCGCAACCGTGCTGACCTGCAAGCCCGACGAGAAGAGACGCCTCGTCCAGAACAGAGCACGAACTCGAGCTCCCCACCCAACCCTTGAAGACAACCCCCAGCCCTCCTGCTGCCAAAACAGAGCCTCGACGACCAGAGAACCAGAGATGGAACCTACGATTCCACAGCACCGAAGACGAGGATGTCTGCAAAAGCTTGAAAAATGACACTCTTGGACAAGGACGACGCAGCATCTTGAGCCGCGTCCCGCCACCGGGGACACACTCCATCCAACCTCTCCACCAGGAGCTCCATCGTCTTTAAGCGGAAATCTGCGAAATCCACCGGAATTCTCCATCCCCGCCCCTCAGCCAAAGAGACGTAAAGTAGAGGTGCCGCGTTAGTGGCATGGACGCTCGGCGGAGAGCAGTCCACCGGCTACTCGAATTGACGTCGAACGAGGCGTAAAATGTCGGCGC
>CACSLK010027751.1:9237862-9250272 GCA_902706635.1 Striga hermonthica | reverse complement strand
TAAATTCACGATATATTATAATTATTAAATAATACATTATATGTATTTTTAAAAATTTTATTAGTTAAATAAATATTTGATAATTAAATAAATATATTAAATATAAATTAATAAATATATTCATTTATATAATGTTATTAAAGGTTGTTGATATTGAATTAGTGTATAAAAAATAAATAATTACTTAAATTGTTTTTTAAATAAATATTTAATATATTTAATTCAATTTAAATTTTATATTATATAAATATTTACTAAATAAATTAGTATATAAAATAATTTAATAAAGAAGTCTATTAGATAATAAAATATAATAAATAAGTTTAATATCATAATTAAAAAATAAATATTTATTAAATATAAATATATTCAATAATATAATTAATAAATATATTAAATTTAATTTAAATTAAATAATATAAATAAAATAATTTAATAAAATTTTTATTAAAAAATACTATATTTAGTAATTATTTTAGTTTCACTAAATAAATAACTAAACAATATTATTTTATTTTATTTCTAATTATATGTATACTTAATTATAGTTTATTGTATTATATAGTTTAATATTCATTAATTACGAACTGAAAAAAAAAAAAAACAAAATACATTATATTATTTTTTGCAATTATATACTTTATTTAATTATAGTTTATTGTATTATCTATTATTTACTATATTTAATATTTATTTTATTTTTAATTTTTTAAATAAAAGGTAATATTATATTATTTAATATATTTATTTATACATATAATAAATGAGAAAATAATATAATATAATTTAATATATTTATTTATTAATATAAATATTTAATAAATTATATAATACATTTAGTTATTTAATAAATATTTAATTAATATATAAAAATAAATAATATATATAAATTATACAATAAATTATGTATAATTTTATAATTACGAGTAGTATAAATTGAATAATATATATATATATATTTATAAAAAAATAATACTTTATTATTGAATATAATCTTGTATTTATATAATAAATAAAAATAAATTATAGTATTAAATATATTTATTTATTAATTTATATTTATATATTATTTATTATATTTATTTATTTAGAAAATATTATTTAATTAATAATAAATTAATGATATATATTATGTTTTTGATAATTATTAATAAATTCTAGATTTGTATTAAAAATAATTAATATATTCTGTATTTATTTCAATAATTATTTAATATATATATTTTGTTTTTTGATAAAACATTTTTGTTAGATACATAGTTAAATAATATATATATATATATATATATATATATTTGGATAAAACTTTTTGATAGATATATAAGTGAAGCCAAATATTTAACGTATGTTATGTTAGGTCAAGTGGCTCAGGAGCCACTTGCATGGCCTATCCACGCGGGTTCGAACCCTCTCCTCTACAAATTTTTTGTAATTATGCCACATATTCCACGTGGCTTACAACTCAGCAAAAAAAAAAAAAAAATCAGAATTCCACGTAGACTACCCGGTAAAAGTGACCTTCATTTGCCGGTGGCAGGACAATTTCTCACGATTTTTGGCACTTACGGGATGTTTTCTAAAAGTGGGTCACTTACAGGACTAAACCTCAAATAGGTACCAATTAAAGGACTAAATCTCTAATTTTTTCGAAAGTTTGACAACACAAGTGTAAACATCCACTTGTGTATTTTTTTATTTTTATTTTTATAGATGTTTTTTACTTTTGTTGTCAATCTAATTGTACATTAGGTTGACAATGTAGTATTTTTCCTATAAAATGGGTTGACGTACATTTGAAACAGCTTGTATACTCTCTGTGATACATACACCAATATAAAGTCCATACATTTAATCATCTTATTTCCTTGTATTGACTTGAGCGTCGGAGTCTCGCGGAAGCTACCCCGAAACTTGTTTTGTCAGAGCTCTTTCTTAGCTTGTTCAACCTAGATCCATGTCTCCAACACATCAATTGATGTGTGGATATAACCTAAATTTAAGCTTTATAGGATGAACCCAAAGTCCATTAAGTAACAATAATGTATATTATAATTCTCTCTCTATATTAATTAAGATGATAAAAATGTGTCTTTTATTTCTTATTTTTATATCGTGTCCTTTCTCGCTTTCTTCCCCTACGATCTCATATTACCGTTTACGAGATGATGATATTACTATCACTTTTGACTTCTTGGTTAGCTAGCCTAGAGAAATAAAATGTTAAATTAATTGAGCCTAATTCATTATCCGATATGACCATATGCACGTAGCACATATGATTACCAGTGACGAATCTAGAAATTTTATTCGGGGGGTCCAATTCTAAATGTTACAACGAGCTTGTAATTTAAGTCGAAACGCTCATTTCATATAAAAATATATGTAATAAATATAAATACCGATATGTGTACCATCAAGTTTTTAAAGCCTAGAATTTGTATCACCCTCAAACTTTTAAAAAATAAACAAAAAAAAGAGATTTCGTGTATTTATAATTTAAGAAAAATAGCGAAGAGACTTTTGCAGCACATTGTGTTTATCAAATGAACAATTTTTTAAAGCCTAAAATTTGTATCACCCTCAAACTTTTAAAAATAAACTAATTTAAGAAAAAAATAAACAAGAAACTTTTGCAACGCATTGTGTTTATCAGAACAATTTTGTAAGAACAAAAAATAAATAAACAAAACTTTTGCAGCACATTGCATATAATTTTTGTTGATGAAAACTTATCAAATGGACATTTTATAAGAAGAAAAAAAAATTAAAAATATGTGATTACACAAAAAAAAGAAGTAAAAAATCAACATTGAAAAATTTAACAATTCAATTAAATACTGAGTTTTATAAATCACTAAATCGTTTTACTAAAAGAGACCGAAAGAGTAAATCATTATAAATATTTTTCAAAACTTATCAAAAAAATATAAAATATAATGATTGTTAATACATTTTTAATGAATAAATAATATTATTGATTTAAATTAAAATATCATAGAATTATAATTATTAATATATTGTAATTTTTTTTACATTTCTATACATATTTTTATTGTATTTTCTTATATATATATATATATATATATATACTAGTACAACACCCGTGTATTACACGGGTGCTTGCTATTTTTTTTTCTCAAAATCTAAAATTAATGAGAAAAAGTAGTTTGAAAATTTAAATATCTTTTATAAGAATATATATATTATTATATATTTATTATGACACTTTTTATTTGTGCAACTTACTTGTGTTATATTATACTAATTTTTTAACTTACAATATATAACTAATTACATATAAATATATCAACTGAAAAATAATTTTATTTTTCTAATGAATTTCAATAAATATTATTATTTTTTATTATTATAAAGATAAATATAATTTATTTATTTCATATATATACAATATGGATGTCAAATCGAAGATCATCAAAAGATGATTAATTTGATATATTATATATGTAAAACCGATAAGAAATACAAAAGTTATCAACTTTTAAAATATATTTATAATTCAATAGCTTATTGAAGGAAACAAATCAAAATTCAGGGATATATTAGTCATTTAGTGCCGCACTATGTAAAATTATAAAGAATTAAAGGGTTATATTAGTAAAAGTGATATTAAAATACCTAAATTAGCTTAATAATATTTATGGAATACCCGAACCTAGATTATTAATATTAATATATCAATATTATTTATCCAAACCTGATTACGAAGCATGATTCTTCGCCAAATAGGATTCCGAAGCATCAGAAGCAGCCACGTAGGCTCAGTGCATTCTACAATTATATATAGGGAGGATATATATGTTCAAAAAATTCAGAGGGCCGGCCCACGGGCTCCCCTGGGCCCCATTCAAATCCGTCTTTGATGATTACAATAAAAAGTGAGACATAGAACCATAGGCATATATGGAGGTACATCACTGTACATGCGTACATTTTTTACCTATATATAAATGGTAGGGAACTCTTAATTCCAACATTGAAAATTGAATACATCCAATCTAGACTAGCTGTTTGTTCAAAACAAGTGCAACATATAGATCCTTTTGTCCTTAACAATGGCCAATTCTAACGTCAAATCGTTACTCGTTAAGTTACTTATTATGTTTATCCTCTTGGTATTTGTGGTTAGTTCAGGCGCTCGTCTGTTGTCCAAGGAAGAAATGGCGAGTAGCTCCACAATGCGGATGCAAAGAATGGACAAGACATTGGGAGACAACAAGCGACTGTCACCCGGGGGCCCAAATCCTCAACACCATTGATTACTTTGACTTGCCAAACTACTCCAAAGGGGAAGTAATTCTACTAACCCTCGAATATTGTTCTGCCCCTAAATCCTAAGATGAAACCTCCACGTTCGGAAATCTAGTACGATAGTTTATTAAACCTTGTCAAACCAAATCAAAATAAGTGTTGGCTTCGTGGTCTAATCAAATTTCTTTTTGTTCTCTTCAAGAGATTTGGTTAGGTAATAAAAAGTCGTGTTTGCACACCAATAAATGTATCATCTGTTACTCGCATACTTGTTTGAAATATATATATCTTTGAGAAAATATTTCATTATACTTCTGTATTTTCTTTTTACTATTTAATCTTTCCTTAAAGTACATGAACATTGCTCTGACTAATTTATTACACTTTTTGAGCAATGCAATAAAAATTGGTCTAAGTGGAGCCTTAGATCTAGACACACCACTTACTCACCATGAGAAAACCAAAAACCGGCCAACAAAACGATTGGACGACATTAGGTGGCTGGTCTAAGTGGAGCCTTAAATCTAGGCACCACTTACTCACCATGAAAAAACCAAAATCGGCCAACAAAACGACTGAACGACATTAGGTGGCCAATTAATCAGAGTAGTCGAGCTAGTCAATCTTATTTCGCTCGATTATTCATATGAAATGATGTTGAATTTTTAAAAGTTAAAAAAGAAAATATGTATTCGGTCACCTAGGATGCTAGGCAAAAAATACATTGTAAAATTAAATGTAGGCACTCGCCTAGGATGCCAGGAAGTAATATGTTGCCCGACTAATGACCAGTGGATTTCACAACCATTCTTTTGACAACTACAAGCATAGTTTGTGAGAAAAGATAAAAAAGAAGATGTAATTCAAATAGAAATATATTTGAATGGAGCAATCAGATGACTCTCTTATGGAGTCATCTATAAATTTATGCATTGACGTGTGTCCAATGTGTCCAACATATTATTTTTTTTTAAGTATGCATACTTTCACAAATATATGATAAGGTTTTAATTAAAATCTTTTAAACTATGATAATACAAAATGTTGGCCCTTTCAATTGTGTGTCATGTTATTTATAAAGTCATGTGTGCTATGATTTACTTAAAATGATATTATAAATATAGTTTTACTAGAAATCAATTTTAATTAAAAATATCACCAAATACAATTAAAAATAACATAATTAATGTTCTTAATTATCTTAAGACGTAGTTCTTATTTGACTCGAATCCTAAATGATCCACTCCAACAAAAATGATGAATTTCCAATGAAAAATTCCAGCGTAAATATATTTCAATAGAATACCAACGGAAATTTTAATGCTATTATTTGCGCTAGAATTTTCTAACTGATTCCAACAAAAATCTCAATAAAATATTCTGTTGGAACGAGTTTTTCATTCAAATTTCTATTGAATTTTGACAATTCCAACGGTAGATTTTTTAACGGGGGTGGAAATAAAAATTCCAATGTAAATCTCGGAAATTCCTACGGTAATAAACGTTTGAAGTATATAGTCGTTGGGATAATCAAATTTTATCTAAAATTTTAATGAAAAACTCATTTCAATAGAATATTTTCGTCGGAATTTTCGTTGAAATCTAACGGATATAGATATACTGTCGGATTATCCATCAAAATTTTCTTTAAAATATATGACCGTAAGATTTTCCATTAGAATAAAACTATTTTTGTAGTGATTACAATAGGATAGGTCGGCCCGGGTTGTTGGCTACCCCAATCCGCCCTGCGTCCTATGTTGTGTGCCTCGACGTGTTGTTGTGGGTCCATACAAGATTGGATAATGTTTCAACAATGAATGAAATCATGAATGGTAGATTTTTATTCAAGGTTATCCATATGGTATTTTTTGAATGAATTATTATAGATTTTTTTGTACCGCATAGATTACTAGGGAAATATCAAGAAAATATAAATTGAAGTCAAAACCTAAATTGTATGTAGACCATAGTATTTTACCATAATAATCCCAAGTTCCACATATAATCAATGCCGTCTACATGAAAGTTAAAGAAATATCATATCAAATCAAAATGGATTAATGTTCAAGAATGAAACTAAAAAAAAAAAAGAAAAAAAATGAAAAATTCTACAATCATAAATAAATTGAAGTATGAATCCAACTAAAAAAAACCAATTTAAACTTAAATTTAACTTAACTTTAATTCAAACTCACTATCCTCAATATTTTAAATAAAATTATTAAATAATATCAACCGATCATTCTTACACATTACATGAACTTTAATTCATTATTCAATCACGCACATAATTTTAACTAACTATCAATTCAATCATTTTTTGTTATATTTTACATCAAATCAATTTTGATTATTTTATTTAAATATGTTTTTAATGTATCAACTAGCAACTAACCATATCACCTTTTTTTTTTTCAAAATTAAATTATAGTTAAAATACAAACCAAATAAAAACTAGTTGAATCCATAAACAATCACTCCCTAAGTATTTTACCTCAAGTCATGGCTTTGTGCCCATCAAAATAAGAACAAATCAATGATTTCGAGTTTGATAAATAAAAAACATAAGAAAAAAAAAATTAAAAAATTATCCAACCCTTTGATCGCTTCTTTTTGTATCATCTCGCTCGTTTTGTGTTTTCTTAATTTTTGTGATAAAATGTTATACTTTATAAAATATTATAGAATTCAAATTCAAATTAATTTTCGAAATTATGATATTGTTCATTGTAAGTATACATCATCATTTGTTTTTAATATTGAAATGGATAGGGTTGGAACCAAAAGAATATGAAAAATTATAATAAAACGGCAAAAGAGTCGTACAATTTTAACAAAAAAAAAAAGAAAAGAAAATCACAAAATGAAAATTAGATAATAAGTAGATGAAATTTAATAAATATAATTATCTTTTTTATGAAGTTGTATTATTAGCAAAGCATATGATTATAAATGAATATATAATAAAATAGTTTATTTAAGATAATAAAAAAATTCAGACAGTACGGCCTGATTGAAATTGAGACAACGACTGGGTGAGAGGACCACCACCACCACCCCCACATGCCCTAAAGAAACTCTAATAGTAGTCGATAAGTTTTTTAATGGAAAAATTTTCAGTTTCAAGCTTTCTCGAACAACTCATTTTTTTTTAATTCAAATCAACAATAATGAGCTAGTAAGAAATTTTTAAAAAACATGATCAAAAAACTGATTGAGGTCAAACAAGGTATGAAACAAAAAATTCGCTCAACCAAGACATTTATCCAAAATGCATTTATATTTATAGAATTAGTACAATATAGCCCATTCAATGCACAAGACATAAACGACAAATCATAAAAATTAAAAAGTGAATGTATACAGATTAGCATATATACTGATTAACAAGAAAAAAGGCAAAAGTGTTATAACTCTCTGCTTCAACAAATCCGATCACAATAAGTTGTTTGGTTTTGGTGAACGCGCCGTCCTAACGAAACGACAAACGAGCACTCAACCCGATCACACAACGGAGCAACAAGTTAAACCACCAGGCCAAGAAAAAATTGAACAAGCAGAGATACTTCAACATAAAAGACAAAAAGAAGTGAAAGCTGAGAAAGTTTACAGAATCAATTCTTTCATTTCAAATAAGTCACTACAAACATTCAAGGGTACATTCGGAACACCCGACCTAGTTCTACTCTCGTCCAACTACGACTACCTATCATTATAAGCGCCGAAGCTAACCAGCTACTAAGCCACATTATGCGCGCAGACCGAAATAAAAACAAAAAAGTACAAGCTCAAAAATCTAATGCGAGCCCCCCTCTTTGCCCAGACGAAGAATGGAATAGAAATTATGGGGCCAGAGGAAGCAATGCTGGAGCTACATAACTTGGAGTTCAGACCTCCTAACTTGGCCCCCTCGGTTGTATGATTTGGCGACTAGATAGTGAACGAAGCTCCGAAGAGCCTTCCTTTGAGAACGACCTGAGTCGGGTAGCTCGGTTACCACATGCCCACAAAAACTACAAACATGTTCCGTCCTTCTGTGGTGCACGATATTTCTTGACTATTGTGGATGATTATTCTCGTGGGACATGAGTTTATTTATTGAATGATAAGACGGAGGTTGCTTCCGCAATGCTAATTCTTTTTTGCTATGATTGGGTGACAATTTCATAAATTGGTGCGTGTTGTTCGTAGCGATAATGAAAGTGAATTCATGTGTTTGGCCTCTTATTTTCGTCATCAAGGGATATTACATGAGACATCTTGTGTAGGCACCCCACAGCAGAATGGGCGCATGGAATGCAAACATCAGCACATTCTAAATATTGCTCGTGCATTTCGGTTCCATGCTCAACGGCCGCTTCCATTGTGTTCGGACTGCGGCTTATTTGATCAATCGTACCCCTTCATCGGTTTTGCATGGTATAACTCCGTATGAGATTTTTTACGGGTATGCTCCTCTCTTGTCTCATTTGCGTGTTTTTGTTTGTCTTTGTTATTCTCATAACCAAGACCACAATGATGACAAGTTTACTACTCGGAGTCGTCGATGTGTGTTTGTGGGTTACCTAATTGACAAGAAGGAGTGTATTCTGTATGATTTGGATCGTCAAATTTCCTTTGTATCTCGTGATGTGGAGTTTTTAGAGACTGAGTTCACTTATTTGACTACCTCGTCTGAGTCTGACTCTGACTCTCTACCCCTACCTTCTTTCTTTCCGATTTCTTCGGAGCTAAATGATGAAGAGTCTCTGGTGATATTTGTGCCGCCCGTGTCTTCTGACACTCGGGTTGTCCCTCTTGATATGAGTGCATTCAATGACAGGGGTTTCACTTACTCCTCAAACGGCACCTTCTCCTTTGGTTGTGCCTTCTCCTCCGCTGGAGTCTTTGGGGCGTGGTCATCGGATTAAGATTCATTCAACTCGACTGAAGGACTTTGTAGTTGATAATGTTTGCTCCTCGACTGCTCCCCCCACTGCTTCTCTCGAGGTGTCTCCATTCTTAGATACGCCATATCCAATAGCACATTATGTTACTTGTGAGTCTTTCTCTCCAGCTTATCGAGCATTCTTAGCTGTTGTCGCCTCCGCTGTTGAGCCTCGTAGTTTTGCGGATACCATGATCGACCCTTGATGGCGAGCTGCTATGCAGGATTAGATTCGTGTCTTGGAAAATAATGGCACGTGGGATGTGGTCTCGCTTCCCTCTGGGAAACGTGTTATCCGGTGCAGATGGGTCTTTAAGATCAAACACAAGGCCGACAATACTGTTGAAAGATATAAAGCGCGACTGGTAATTTTACGGAACAATCAAGTGGAAGGTCTTGATTATCATGACACTTTTGCTCCCTTCGTTAAAATGGTTACAGTACGACTTTTTTTGCTGTAGCTGCTGCCAAGCATTGAAAAGTTCCCCAGATGGACGTTCACAATGCTTTTCTGCATGGTGATTTATATGAGGAGGTGTATATCAAATTCACACCTTGCTTTCGTACTGGTGTTGGTGGACATGTTTGACGTCTCCGTCGTTCTCTGTATGGTTTAAAGCAGGCTCCCCGTTGCTGGTTCGCCAAGTTGGTGACGGCTCTCAAAGATTATGGTTTCTGTCTAGGGATGTCAATAAAATCAGTAGGGTCAGGTTATTCGCGGGTTACCCGCATTTTTGGGTCGGGCAAACCCGAGATGAATGGGTTTCGGGTCGGGTTAGGGTAGAATTATGCTACCCGAACCCTGGGTCGGGTCGGATGCGGGTATAGTAGGCAAACCCATTACCCGACCCGATTACCCTACCCGTTTACCCACAACCATTGAATCATGTATACATATACATATATATATATATATATATATATATATATATATATATATATATATATATATGTGTGTGTTTATAACTTATAATAAATATAAAAGTACTCACGTGTTATTTTTAAAAATTAGATTAGCTATTATAATTTTGACTAATGGTCAAATTTAATTTATCTTTTATAATTTTATTATTATTTTTTGTTAATTTTACAATGAAAAATTAAATACTTAATTTTAAATGTTATAATATTAAATAGACTATAAAAGATAATTATTTATTCCAAAAATAATATTATTTTTTTTATAGTTTTTTATTGTCAAACTTAGTTAATAAATTATTTCTTACATTATATTTAACTGTGAAATTATTTTATTTTATTTTCATATGAAACGAGATGGGTCAGTTAAAACCCAAATTTAAGATTCAGGTTACCCGTTTACCCGACGAAAACCCACTAACTCGCCGGGTAAAACCCAACCCGAACCCGAAGATCACTAGCCAGGTAACGGGCCGGGTTTGGGTAGGGTAAATTTCATACGGGTCGGGTTCGGGTTTGCCAAAACCCGTACCTTACCCGACCCATTTACATCTCTATTTCTGTCAGTCTTACCATGATTACTCTCTTTTTACCCTACATCGTAGTTCTGTTCATCTCAAGGTATTGTGTACGTTGATGATCTGATTATTTCTGGCAATGATACCTCCTCTATTGCAGCTTTGAAGGGTTATTGAATCATTGTATCCACATGAAGGATCTTGGGTTGCTCAAGTATTGTTTAGGCATCGAGATTTCCCGGAATGCTTCTAGCTTCTTTCTCTGTCAACGGAAGTATGCTATTGATATTATAGCTGAAGTCGGACTACTAGGAAGCAAGCCAGATGATTTTCCGTTGGAGCAGAATCATCAGCTTCCTCTCGCTGAGGGTGCTCTCTTGTCCGATCCTGAGTGCTATCAGCATTTGGTAGGACGACTTATTTATCTAGAAGTTACTCGTTCTGAGTTGTCCAATTCCATGCATATGCTTGCTCAGCTCATGCATCAACCACGACAGTCTCACTGGGACGTTGCACTGCGTGTGGTCCATTATTTGAAGGGTTATCATGGTCAGGGGATTCTTCTTCGTTCTGACTATGATCTTCAACTCTATGCGTGGTGTGATTTGGATTGGGCGACTTGTCCCTCACTAGACGATCTCTTTCGGTTTGGTTTGTTCAGCTAGGCCAGTCTTTTGTTTATTGGCGTACCAAGAAACAACATATTGTTGCTCGATCTTCTGCTGAGGCCGAATATCGGGCGATGGCTACTACCTTGTGCGAGCTGAAGTGCTTACAGGGATTGTTGTCTTGGCTTGGTGTCGCTCATTCTCAGCCTATGCAGTTGCATTGTGACAGTCAGTCGGCTATGCATATTGCTGCGAATCCTGTTTTTCACGAGCACACTAAACACATTGTGGTGGATTATCACTTTGTTTGTGATGCTCTTTTGCAGGGTGTCATCACTAGTACTCATGTTCTCTCTGGCGTACAGTTGGCTGATATCTTTACCAAGGCGCTTGAAAAACGTGAATTTGATCTCTTTCTTGGTAAGTTGGCCATCGGAATCCGCATGCTCCAACTTTAAGGGGGTGTTATTGTGTATTATATGTGTATTTACTGTTATATCCATTAATGTATACTTAAGGTAATTGTGACCCATTTTTTTCCCAGAATGACAGAGGTAATATAGAAAAGCACAAAAGTGCAAAGGTACAAATTACAAGACCCCAACAGGGTAACATCTAAGACCCCAACAGGGTAATGAGACAGGGACCAACGACCCAAACCAAAAACACGCCTACTAAACGAACAGGAATAAAAAACTGAGAGGAACAAAAAAACATAGCTATCGCACAATACCTAGCCTGTATTCATCTCCAGAACAAAGACAAACAAAAAAAAAGACAACCAACAAGATAAACCAGAAAGCAAAAATAAAACGACCCTTCCTCGGAGAACCGACAAACCGAAGAAGCAGCTACAACCGCCTTTAAAGAAGGTCCCTGGCCAAGCCCCAACCCCCAAAACTGCCGAAGGCCTAACAAGAGGCAGCACCCCACCCCCGAACCCAACCCAAAGGACAGTACCCACTAACCGAGGAGAACAGGCCAAGCAACCCCAACCGGAGCAACCCGAGCTAGGCTAACACCACTAGCCCAACTCTGGAATACTGGACCCCAAGCAACCCACAAAAGGGGTGCGCTGGACAGCTGCTTCCAGCCCGAACCCTAACCCCTGCAACCACCACGCACGACACACAACAGCCACCGGAGCCCCCCCCCCCCCCCCCCCCC
>CACSLK010027751.1:9156328-9171053 GCA_902706635.1 Striga hermonthica | reverse complement strand
AAAACAGAAAGCTTAAAGGAGGTGAGTGCGAAAAGTGAGGACGAGAAAAGGTGGGGATTATTTATAGAGAGGGCAGAGAAACCCCAGCCCTCAGATTAAAGTCGTTTTCAATGGCTAAGATGATGCACAGAATACGAAGCGGTGGAGAGAGAAAGTGTCTTATCTTTTGAATTTTGAAATTTGAAAAGATCCAGACTTATCCAATCAGTTCAAAATACGATTGGGTGAACACCACTTCGCAAGTCGCAGAAACGACCGGGTACAATTTAGGGCAACGACAGGCGATAGGATATGAGAAAAGACTCGAGGAAGGCATTCGACCGTCCAGAACTTACTCTTAAGCTCAGAACCGCTTCGAGTAAATTTTGGGGGGGGGACTAGATGATATAGCCACACTGGCTCATAACGGTCCATGTCATCACGGTTCGAAACTATCAAGTTGACTTTAACAAAGTCGACTCCGCCAGTAAGGCTCCACGATACTCACAGTCAAGGATCCCGACTCTCGACTGAGTCGACGTACACCTGTCGACTAGCATAAGTCGATTTCTGCCAAGACGATGGTCAGACGTATCAGGATTCGCTAACGGTTGAATGCGATCCAGTCGACTCGACTCGGTATCTCAGGTCGACTGGAGGAGTTTTGCAGTTTGTAGTTCTCGATAGCTTTGATACACCTCAGCGTATTGAGGGAGAGTTAAGGATAAGAAAGAAGCTAAGGAAGGATCTAGATGCTGACTAGGAAGTAGGCAGAATACGAACCGACCAGGGTATTCTGGACATTTCCAGTAAGTCGGCCGGGGCACTTTGGGGACTTCAGGTAAATTTTGCACTTCTATATAAAGGACTGAGGTAATCCCAAAACCCTAACTCCCATTGATTCCATATTCTCTTCATTACTGCTGCTGCTCTCAGAGCAGCTCTCTTCATCTCTTTCATATACTGACTTGAGCGTTGGAGGCTCTACGCCGGAAATCCCTCCGGCGTTGAGTTATTGCAGGTGTTCTTGTGGTTCGATAGCAATTTGGAGACCATCAGGACAGATCTGAGCTCGGTCTCATCGGTTCATTCCAGATCCGGGCAATTTTCCACCGGTTCACCCCAGATCCGGAAATAGACCCATCAGACTCGAATTCACTTTGTATTTCTGTACTTTCATTATATTCGTTGTGCTTGGATTACTACTCTTGCCGCAGTAGTCGTATTGAGATATTTGGGTTAGACTTGTGTTTTAGGCACGTCTTGTCGGGCGTGCCGCTTGTTTATGTTTTTGCCGGGATTTTGAGTTTGTAGGTACCTACTTACGGCAAGCGCCGGTAATCGATCATATGTTGCATACAAACAGAGTTAGTTATGTCGGACCATGGCGAGCATCGACAAGGACTTTGAGGCCCGATATTGATGAGATTTCACGTGTACGTGTGTCTACGTCGAGTTTATGCACGCATGGTTATCATCTCTCTGGGACACAATCGTATGACCTTTATCATGTGTTCAATGCAAAACCGTTCGGATGGCTTCATTTCGAGCTCGATGGATTTCGGTTGATTCCCTCTATTCCCTCCGGACGACCACATTGGACACACGGTGGTGCACCACCGTGTAGAGTACGCATTTTCTTTTCTTATTTTCTCTTTCTTTCTTTGCTCTTTTGTGTCTCCGTGTTTATTTTCTTTTAGTTTCTTTGATCGTGTTTTATTTTTCGTTTTCATCGCATGAACTTACATGATTATGTGCTTTCCCCTATGCTTTTTGGTCAAGCAATGAGGACATTGCTTTGTTTTAAGTATGGGTGAGAGATTTTCGTGATTATGCATGTTTAGGTGATATTCTCTTCGTTTTTGGTGCTTTATTTTTCATTTTTGTTGTGTCTTGGACCGGTTTTGGTTTGAGTTTTTGTGTGTTTTTGTCGCCTCTCCCGCATGATGCTCAATGTTTGTTCGAGAGTCGAAATGGCTAAGTGGTAAGTCGAGAGTGTTGATTGGCTTCATTGTTAGCTTTCGTGCATATGAACTTGATGAATTGGACGGTATCATAGAATTGAACGATTATTTGTTAACGTGGGACCCGCATGTGAATTCACGAAATTGTTTTGTCCCTTGTTATTCTCGATTGGTGAACTTGAGATATGCTTACTTCTTGCTCGTTTATTGTTGAGAAACGTGTTGTGCTATTCGTTTGTGGTGCATCTAGATCGAAATGTGCTTATGTGTATATTGTGGATGTATCGATTTGTGCCACTCCCTAAAAAAAAGAAAAAAAAATTGATTGAGAATAATGTGAACTCGCGAGAAAGTACGGACTAGGCTCCTCTTATTCCAAGCCACCTCGTGGAATGGGATAATGGGCCCGAGAAACCGGTCTAGGGAACTCGAGAAAACCCCTCGAGGTTAAACTTAGATAATCATTGCCTGGAAACCTCGTTTGGAAAAAGAAACTCACAAAAACGAGCTCGTGAGAGTTGGAAGGATTAGACTCCACTTGGTTCGGTTGGTCTTCTAGGCAAATCGAATCAATGAGTACGAGAAACCGGCTTAGGAGACTCGGGGACAAACCCCGAAGACAAACCTAAGTAATAATCGTCCCAACGGCTCTCATTCGGAAAAAGTAACTCATTTAAAAAAAAAAAGATTATATAATAAGAAAGGGAGTTGGCTTATGGTCTCGTTTGCATTCATTTATGTCTTTTAGACCTCATTTAGCTTTTTGCACGTTTATGTATTGGAAGAAGGCATTAATCGAGTAAATCATGTGTAGGATGACTCCGGAAGAGTTTTTGTTTTGTATGAATTCGTTTTGTGGGGAACATGTTTTTGAATTTGAGTTTGGTTCTATGATTACCGGATGATAATGAGAGTTTCATTTCGCATGTTCGTTAAATTTGGACCGTTCGATATCTCTCTTCGAGCTATTTGTTATTTTGTTTGCTTGAGGACAAACAAAAAGCTAAGTGTGGAGGAGTTGTTTGTTATGTTTTTGTGCTTATTTTTATGTGTTATTGTGTGTTATCGAGTCATTTTTAGGTTTATTTTGGTGTCGACCGGTCCATTTTGTCGTTTTACGTGCATATTTGTGTCTTTTGTTTTATTTTATATTTTGGCGTACTTTTCCGTGCTCTTAGTATATTTTAAAGTGTATTCCGTGGATGAATGAAGGGAGTCGAGCGAAGTTCCCGAGAATTCCGAAAAGTTTCGAGTCATCCACGCGAACCATTTCAAACCGAGTGTTTCGAGTCCTTAGTCGAGCTCGGACGTGCCTAGAACCTGCCGCTCGCGCGCCCGCGGAAGGAGTAGAGAGCTCGAGAGTGCCAAGAAGTGTAGCAACCTCCTCACTCGCGCGCCCGCAGAAGGAGCGGAGAGCTCGAGAGTGCCAAGAAGTGCAGCAACCTCCTCACTCGCGTGCCCGCGGAGCCGACAGCGAGCTCGAGAGTGTCACGCCCAAGCTGCCTACCTCACTCGCGACCACGCGGGATCCATGGCGAGCTCGAGAGTGCCGCGGTGCCAATGTCCATGATGCTCACGACCACGCGGAAGACATAGCGACGTCGAGAGTGCTGCGCCCATGCACATCACCTCCGGCGAGCTCGTGAATCTTGCGGAGAGCTCGAGAGTGTCTTTTTAATTGTGCATTTTTCTAGTGTGTGTTTTGGCTAGACTATATATATTTTTGTTCCTTTGCATTTTGGACATCCACTACTCATTATTTCATTTTTCCCTTTTGGGAATTTAGCTTATGTTTTATTTTGCTCTCTAGACTAGGAGATTATGCTATTTTCCGGGAGGTTTTCCGGCGACTTTGGTTTCTTTCAAGTTTCGAGCTTTTGACTCTGTTTTTCATCGTCTACGCAATGGAAGGATGAGTATTTAGTTTTAAAGCTCTTTACTTCAGTTTTTGCTCCATTTTTACTTATAATGTTTATTAGGGTAAATTTGGATTTGATTGATGATGGAGGGAATGCTTGTACTTGATTGCTTGCTTGAGTAGATAGAGGAGTTAATTGCTTGTTGATCTTGTTAAGGGTTAAGACCCGATTAGGGGTTTAATTACTTAGGGTTAGACGACTAGGGTTAGCAATCTAATGCTCATAGCTCGCTTATTCCTTATGTCGATTGATTATCATCCCGTTATGGTTATGGCATGAGACTTCAGTGATCTAGTTTGCTACTTGCTCGTGATTTGATATTGCTCTTAGTTCATTGCTCGTTTTCAAGTGCTCGTTTAGTGATAATCAACTCTCCAATCAATTGCTTAGAATGTTTAGGACTTTATTTTCTCCTTTTGTGATTTGGACAATCAACTAGTAGATAAAACTTCGAATAGCCTTCCCTCGAGATCGACCCGAGTCGGGTAACTCGGTTATTCTTTGCCCACCAAAATCTTTACTAAACAGCCAACATTTGTAGAAATGCCAAAAACATTTTAGTTAATAAAGAATAAAAAATACTAATTTACAAAATAAATAAAAAAAATGCTTGAATGACTTTATTTGAAAGGGCTCTTGATTCCTACAAAATGTGATTTGAATTAAAATACTCCTAATATTATGGAAAACTACGTTTAACCCACATAACTATAGGATTTTTTGCACTTTACCCACTCAACTTTTTTTCGTGATACTTTGCCCATATAACTTTGCAAAAAACTGCACTTAACTAATTTTCGGTCACCATCGGGAATTTCTCAGGGCAAAACTGACTTTTGTCATTCATTAAGTTAATTGTCTTTGAAAAATTTACACTTTACCCTCCCACCTATATATTTCTGAGCATTTTACCCGCTCAACTTTTTTTTTATTCACACTTTGCCATTAGAAATGGCCAAACGATGACGAAAATTCATTAAGTGCAATTATTTAGAATGTTATATGGATAAAGCGTCACAAAAAAAAAGTTGAGTGGGTAAAGTGCAAAAAATCGTATAGTTAGGTGGGTTAAGTGTAGTTTTCTCTATAATTTTTTTTAATAATTGTCTTTAATATCATGGTATTTTGATATATATCACCATGATTGTAGAATACATTTTCTTTTTGTTCATTTTATATGTCATCCTTCAATCATTATGTATGTACACACACACGCGCGCGCACACACACATCAAATGCATAACTACACACACATATTTTTTGTTATATCATAATTTTATGAGAATAAAAATGGTAAATCTTAAAGATTAATAATCATTGGGTAAATCTTAATAATAAGAACATTTTTTTCTCTTTTTTGTGCAAAAATGAGAAAAAAATATTTTATAAGAATAAAAATACTGTAGATTTCTGTTGTAAGAGGTCGTCTAATCCGCAGTGTCCGTTAGGCTGTTGGAATTGGCCTCCTCGATCGATCATGGGTCACTGGACGTAGGTCGAAAACTGTCGGGTCGCGATCAGGTCACTAGGAGCTGGTCGCGGGCTCTTGGTTGAGTGCGGGTCTCTCGGGGATGCATGGGTCATTACACGTCGGGCGCTATCCGCGTACGGGATGCGCGTTGAGCGCTGCCAAAGTCCTCGCGGGTCTGCGCGTCTTCATTTGAGGATCTCGTGGGTCTACACGGGCGTCTCAGGAACTGGAGCGTCGTGGTCCCTTGCGGTGTCGCGACCCAGCACATCGCCGAGTGGAGCTCGATCACGGCTGGGACTGGGCGACACTGGATGGTCGTAGTAGCAGGGAATTGTTTTTTATGGCCGAGAGTTGGTCGCCAGAAATATTTTTCCGGTGACAATTAACCGGGATGCAAAAAATTATACCTTATAATCTTCTGATGTATTACCTCTACACCTACTTCGAATAGTCTTGGTGCGATTAAACGAAACTCCCGAAACCTCCTAATATATTCTTCACTCGATTTTTTTCTCTTCTGTAAAACTAAAAATCGGATGGCTCAAGTATATGGAGGAGGTGTTGGGACTTGATATATTTATATGCTACAACATGGACCCTAAGGATGTGCTAAATATGAGCATCTCCAAATAGGATTAGGACACCTTATGTCTTCCAACTTATTAACCTTCTAGAAGTCCTAATGCCTTTCAATTTAGTTAACCTTCTAGAAGACATTTATGTCTTCCAATTTGGTTAAAATCTAGAAGACATTAAATCAATTACTTGTTAATATTCTGAAAGATCTTTTAATTTATATTCCTAATTTGAATAAATAATAAAACATTTCACTAGAGCAATAATATTATTGATCTCTCCATTTAGCTCTAAATTATATAATAATTTGCCCCTTTCAATTTCATTTAATTGATTGAATTACTTCCCTAGGTTTAAGATATAGTGTCCATTAATTAATTTAATTACTGATAATAAAATTAATTCATTTATTATTATCCAAAATTAGAATCACTCGGGTCCAAATTATTATGTTGGAAATTAGTCCGTCTGTAACACCCCGCCTAATTATTCTAGAATTTATAAAAATCAGAGTAAAATTTTTGCTTTTTATTTTTGAAAAACTCTTTAACTTTATTTTTGAAAATACTCATACTAACTCGCGGGATGCTACTAACTTAACTCTTTCTCATGCAGACGTAAATAAATACATGCAACCTAATCAAATTCGTTATATAAAGGTACCACAGAGATAAAGGCATTATACATGCATAAGTCTGATAATCTCATAATACAAACTAAGTCTGAGATGTGCGGAAGCTGAAACATAATATGCCTACGCATAGTAATAATAATACATGTTCATAAGAATGACATGTAAATGCGTTACAAAAAGACTGCTAATGACCACGCGCCACTGCCGCTCATGCGCCACGCGCCGCTCCGTCACCTGAAAAACGTAATGGGGGCGTGAGCAAAACCACTATGCTCCGCAAAGACCAGTACTTAATTATACAACATCGTTAATAACAATATCATGACTTTAAGTATATAAGAACTGATCTGAACTAAAACTGTAACTGAGGCATCTGGTGGTCATAAAGACCCTGGGGCTTAAAAGCCAATCATGTGCACACTCCGGGGGATCATTAAGGCCAATTAAGGCCTCCCTCAGAACCACGGGGGATCTTTAAGGCCCGCCACGACCTCCCTCAATGGTGAACTAACTATTTCTCATACATACCTCGGACATGGTACGGAAATTAAAGACGATGTATAACCAGTACGTGACCCCCACTTGATAAACTGCTACTGATGCAAGTGCTGGCTGAATAGTAGCTGTCGGAGGCTGGACTCTCCTTAAGCTACACAAATTATTGAGCAGAAAGTACTAAGTACTGAGCTCAAACTGAAAACTTGATTCTTATTATTTTTTTATCTTCCTAAGTTCTCTCGTTCGATTATAAAATCATTTAATCTGAATTTAGAGGACTTGAGCTATTTTGGAAAGATTTGTTGACTTTGAGGCATTCTAGAGTTCTCAGAAATATTTCTAAGTCTGGTCTGCTTAACTGATTTTTATCTGATCTAGCTTATTCTGCTCTGACTTATCTGACTGGGTTCGGAAAAATACTGAATTTCGATTCACGCTCAAACCGGTATTCTGAACTGCTATTCTCGAATCGTCCAGACTAACCGAACCGATTCGACTGAACTAGACCGGCGGCTCGATCTGAGCAGGCCGGTTGCTCATTTGACTGGGTGCAACTCGGCTTAACCGTGGTCCGGGTACATACGCACAGACACGGTATCAGCCGACGCCCAACTTTTTCTACTCGAATCTAGAGTTCATCCGGTCTGACCGGGAAAAGGCCGAACTAGGGTTTTCTACTCAACCAGCTATCTATCTCGTTTCAAGCCAAAACTCAAACTCTAAGTTTAACGTGATTTTCTAGTGATTTTAGGCCCAACAACTGCAACTAAATCTCAACCGGCTAATATCTAGCAATTTTCACAAAAAGCAACTAAAGCCCCAAATTATTAGGCATACCAAACAGTCTCCAAAATTTACGAAATTTTAAACATAACACATTTAGCATTTATAAGATTTTTCCATAAAATTTCAAGGAATTTTGAGGGCTTTAGCATTTTTTTTCAAAAACCGAGCATATCGACTACATATTAAACAAATCCGGTAAAAATAGTAAACGGGCACCAAAATTCACGAAAATTAGCATATAATCTCCTTATCATGCATAAAATCCAAGGTCAAAGCCTCAAGTCTCAAATCAACACTTATCACTTTTAACTCGAAATTACTACGACCGACAATTTACTCGAACCGCTAGTTCGCCTATCAAACGGACACTAAAAATTAATCTGATTATACCTTAAGCCTCAAGTCAACGGGGAGAATTTTATCATATTTATTTTGGCATTTTAACACATTTATCGAAAAGTCCCGATTTATTCGCTTTAAGCTCGTATGTACCGATTTTAACCAAAAATCACTCAAATCAACATCTTTTCATTTCTTATCTTATTTCATTCTTCAAGTCTAAGCCATATCATTCAAGTTTTTAAATATTATACCTCATGTGATCGAAATCGACGGATCGAAAAATAGATCGGGCTAAGGAGAGATAAAAATGGAGCAACCCGGTTAAAGTTAGGGATGACGGGTCGGACTCAGGCTATAGAGCTCGGTTTTTGGGCTGCTGGTCACGGATCTGAGGAGCTGGGCACAGATCCGAGCTTTTTGGGTGCAAGGGTTACGAATCTGGGCTCGGTACGCGCGTGTACGGACGTCAAATGTGCCTGAATCGGGCTGAGACCGGATGTTCGGGTCTGCCGTGCGTGAAGAAGACGCGTTGTTTGGGTTTTGTTGTGGTGGTCACGGGCTCGCGAACTGGAGCTGTGAACCGCGGGCTCGAGCTGAGGACGATGACTCGAGCTGAGATGGACGGGCGCAACTTAGCTTGGTCACGGGCTTGCGTGAAGGACGTGCTAGAAACGAGGTGGTGCTGGCAGATCTGTGGTCGTGACTCGCCAATGGTGAACTCGTCGTGGATCTGCACGGTGGCGCTAGCTTGAGCTGAGGATGTGGAGTCGAGTTCTTCGCCGGCAGAAAGGAGCTCACGTGAAGACTTTTTTGTGGCTGAATGGTCGCCGGAGCTGGGCCTCGCCGTGAAGACGCGAGCTGGGGAAGATGACGACGTGAGCTTGGGCTAGTTCGCGACGGCGTGTACGACTCGCCTGGACGTGGTCTCGGGCTCGCCGGGAAGGAGGCATCGTGAACTCGCCGGAAAAACGGGTGGTGGTGGCGGCAAGAGCTTGTTGCGGGGCTTGAGCTACGGGTTGTGTTAGGCTCGAGCTGCGGGCTGTGTTTGGGAAAAGCTTGCCGTGGGGAGCTCGCCGGGAAGGTCTCACCGGAGGTGTGGTGGTGGTCGGCCGGAAAAGCTGAAGGTGGAGGAAGGTAGTTGTGGTGGCTAGAGTTCTTGAAATGGAAGGAGATGGAGTGGTATTTATACACATGTAATAATTTGGGTTTGGGAGTGCTATTGAGCTTTTAAAATTGGGCCTAGTATTTAAACCAGTTGGGCTTGAAATAAATTCGAATTGGCTCAGTAAATAAATTCGACTTGGACTCCGAATTTAATTCGATACCTCGAATTAATAATGGGCCGAAATAAAATGGATTACCTAAATGGCTCGGAACTTGGGCTTGTTAGGAAATTAAATAAATTTTTGACTTTTCTAATACTCGATTAAAATTATAAATCGAGACTTAGTATTTTGTCTCATTTTTGAAATAAAATTCTAATGTTTTCTCCATGACTTAGATTTAGGATTTTATATCTCGTTTCCGAAATAATAAATCGAACGTTTCTCCATGGCTTAGACTTGAAATTAAATAAATTATGCGATTAAGACTAAAAATTCTCGACATAATTAAAATATTACTAATTCCGATAAATAAAGTCGAGCTACTAATATAATTTTGGGGTCGGGGCTTACACCGCCTATATGGCTTAACATAATAAACTTTCTTGAGCTCATTTCAGGGACGTCATCAACCCGGTGAACCGAGACATAGAGTTTGTAAACAATTTCAACAGTACATTATGTAAACAATATTATTTACCAGAATACCGAGTATGTCATCCTAATTAAAATAGGACTCACCCATGTTAAATGAAATAAATAAGTGTTGAATATATATGCATGTTTATCATCTTACTTGTTAAGAGAACACTTCAATTACTGAGGTCTAGACCATTTACTTGGTCAGTATAAATAATCTTATCCTCCGTAGGTCCATTCAATACACTCAAGATGTACTAGTGTAATTTCATCAGTCAAACGTCAACTGAATCAAAATTACACTACAACCTTTCAAAACATAGTTCAACTCTATCGAGTTTGTGAAATCAATTATTTTTACAAGGAACATATAATATGATTTAACTATTCAACACATCGAACCATATTATCAACTATGTAAAATAAAGGAACTTATACTTGCATAAATAAATAAACTGCAAACACCCATACTTGACTAAAATATAATTTTCATTCAAAAAAGAATTCTTAGAAACTGAAAGTCGAGCTTTTACACTATACCCTTTCAATATCGTGATGGATTTTGATACCATTAATTTGCATTTTTAGGTATGTTGAATTATATATGGAATTGTTACATGATATTGGTGGATTATAAGAACATTAGCTATATAATTGATCCCGAAGTATTGAGTTATCAGATAAAGACATTGATTATTATATAATTGATCTCAAAGTATTGGGTCATATATCTTGTTATCTGAAATGGTATTGATGCTTTACGAAATTTTATTATAATTCCTCTATAAGTGTCTTAAAAGTAATATACTTCGTGTTACACAGGGAAAATATCAAAACTAGTTCCGTTGTATTCGGATTTTCCACTTTTAGTCCCGTTGAAATGATTTTTACCAAAACTAGTCTTCTAACTTTTTAAATTCAATCAAAATACGGACAATTGTTGCTGGAACCCTTTTCCGGCCTGGAAGTGACACGTCATGCCGACGTGTCTTATTAATATTACAGCTGGCCCATTTTACTCCTACGTGGCGAATGACATGGAAAAAATATCAAAATTAGTCCCATAAGTATGGAAATATATCAATTTTGATCCTACTACAAATAACTTCTTTTTTTTTCAAAATTGAAAGAAAAAAATGTTCTCATTATTAAGATTTACCTCATCGTATTGATCTTTCCATAACATTATAAACTAAAATATGTAATATTTCCATAAGATACTTTCAAATATTTTAAACATTATTAATATTAGGATAATATAAAAATGAACATATTGATTTTAAAATGTTAAAAATAAGATTTATGTAATCAAATAATGATTTTGCAAATGCTACAAACTTTACAAGCAAATGACATATTATTATTCTCATAAAATAATGATATAACAAAACCAAAAAATGTTCGTGTATAGTTAAGCATTTGCAATACATAATAATAATAATAATAATAATAATAATAATAATAATAATAATAATAATAATAAATGAATGAATGAAAGGATGATAGAGTAAACAAAAATGAAAAGAAAATGTATTTTAAAAACATGGTGATGCATATCAAAATACCATGATATTAAGGATATTTTATAAAACGATTTTGGGTTAGATTCATCCAATGCAATTTTTTTAGGAAATCAAGATCCCTTTCAAATAAATTTCTTCAAATATTTTTTTATTATTTATTTGGTAAAAGTTTATTTATTATTCAATATTAACTGAAATAATTTCTGCATTTGTAAAAATGCGGTATGCCTTAAAAGATTTCAAATATTCGTATATCAGCATGTGTCAAAAAAATAATAAATATCCTCTAATATTCAAAACTTAACTTTATGAAAATACTCCTGTTATCGTTTTATAAAATGTCATTAATGTCATGGTATTTTGATATGCATCACCTTGATTCTAGAATACATTTTCCTTTTTGTTTTTCTTTTATCTATCATCTTTTCATTTACATTTCAACTATATATATATATATATATAGAGAGAGAGAGAGAGAGAGAGAGAGAGAGAGAGAGAGAGAGATTGGATCCAATAAAGTGTGAATGTGAGGCCCATTCCTAGCCATTAGATTGGTACATTATGTGTGGTTAAGATTAACTCTTCAATTAAATAATGATTCTTTATTTTTATTACTTATTTCTTTATTTTAATATTTTAATTATTTAAATATTATTTTGACAATTAATCATTGACTTCGGCGTTGACCGTTGACTTCCGGCGTTGACCGTTGACTTTCGGCATTGACCGTTGACTTTCAACATTGACCTTTAACCCTTAGCATGCATTGTGTATGAAGTAAATATGCATCAGTACTATGCACTTAGTATGAACTAAATATGCATCATAAATGAATTATATATGTTATCCTTATTAACTATATATGCACCAGTAATATCAACTATGTATGCACTGTTTATATACTAAATATGCACATTTTACTAACTAAATATGCATTAGGAATGAACTAAATATGCAACGAAAATATGCAATAAAATATACATTTTATACAATTAAATTAAATATAATAATTAATGATTTTTATTTTATAATTAATTTTAATTTTAAATTAATTAATAACACAAATAAATTGTTATGATTGTCATGAACTAAATATGCATTTCGTAAGAACTAAATATGTATCATGAATTAAGTAAATATTCATAATAAATTAATTATATAAATATTATTATATATTTAATTTAAATATAACAAGTATGCATTTCGTATTAACTAAATATGCATCATAAATTACCTAAATATTCATAATAAATTAACTAAATATGCATCATAAATTACCTATATAAAATGTACATTTTTATTGCATATTTTTCGCTGCATATTTAGTTTATTCATGATGCATATTTAGTTCATAACAGATGCATATTTAGTTCATAACAGGTGCATACTTAGTTGATATTATTGGTGCATATTTAGTTCATAATGACTGCATGTGTAATTCATGTCCCATGCATATTTAGTTCATATTGAATGCATGGTACTGGATGCATATTTACTTCATACATATGATGCATATTAGGGGTCAACGGTCAACGCCGGAAGTCAACGGTCAACGTCGAAAGTCAACGATTTTTTGCCGGAAGTCAACGGTCAATGCCGGAAGTCAACAGTCAACGCTGGAGTCAACTAATAATTATTTTATTATTTAATTAATATATATTTTAAGGAGTTGACTCATTTTAAGGAGTGTACTCATTTTAAGGAGTGTACTCATTGGATTCTCCCCCTATATATATATAAAGGTTTGATTATTATTTAAATAGTAACTATTTCCTTAAAAACAATCTTTTACTATTTTGAAAACTTAATTTAACAATTTATGGTTTATATCAAATGATCACTTATGGAAATTGCGGCTCATTATTTAAGGAAGTAATTGAGCCATGTTTAAGATACCTTAATTATTTAAATCATGTTAATTAATTAATATATGGTATAAAGTGGATGAATTTATTTTTGGTATTGATGGTTGTTTCGATAGGGAATAAATAAATCAATATATGGTATAAAGTAGCAAATTTGTTTAAGTTATTTGATGACTGTTTTTTGGTAGGATATTTGTTGATGGAAACTTAATCACTCCCATAAAATATTATGAACTGATATTTTGATATATAGTGCATGTATCAATGTTTTTTTATATAAAAAGCTTTGGTCAATTTTTTTTTTTTGGTATAATTAGTAGGTCTCGATTTAATTTATTTTCTGTTTCGACATTCGAATAATTTTTGTGTAAAATGCAATGTTCTTTTTTTTAGCATGATAAGGAGTGTCGATTTTTTTGGCATATTAAATCTTATGAATGATTGTTTTTACTTAGCTACTTAAATACTTCAATTTGGATATTTTATACAAAATTAAATACATTTTAATTAATAATATTTATATTTATACTTATTTATACAAATAGGTTTTTAAATTCATGATAAAATTTTACCAGAATAATTATTTTATGGAATCACGTTATAGTCAAATTGAATTTCTGAATAAAAAATTTGAAATGACACATATTTTGAAACTAATATAATGTAATTTATTATCAGTTATGTGCAACGCGCGGGTTGTGTACTAACTTTAAATAGACATTTTTATGTAATTTTTTACAATTTATATTTTATATAATATTTTCATTAAATTAATAAAGGTACATTGTAGTAAATATTGATTCCATGCTTTTAATTTATATTATTTATTGAAAAATTTTAATTTATAAATATTAATTAATATCTCTTACCTGTGCATCGCACGAGATTCGTACTGTTGAGTATAAAATATGGGTAATATTTAAATAATCAACTTTCTTATTTTTCTTAATTATTAGTTGTATAGTTTATTTTTAATAATAGAACATAATAAGTTTTATTCACTTCTTTATTTTGATACAAATATTTAATTCTAGCACCCATATTATTCACAGGTGTTAAATTAACTGCAGAGTAAATTAATTATTCTATTTGTTTTCTACCAAAATGAATATATATTAAATAAAAGGCAGAATTGCGCCTAATATCATGACCTTTATTGAGATTGCAAATTAATCACAACCTTTTCACTTTTGCATACTATATCACACTCTTCAACTTCTTGCAAAACGATACACGGTTTCGACCATTAGCCCTAGAAAAGCTGATGTGGCACTCAAAATCCACTACACCTGTTGAGTTGTATTTACCAACCATTTTTTTCACCTTTGACGTCACTTTGTCTCACTTTTTAAGTATTTTATTTTTTTCCATGTCATACGAAAACAACGTCGTTTCGTTTCAAACAAAACCTGAGCAAAAAAAAAAA
>CACSLK010027751.1:9122060-9132136 GCA_902706635.1 Striga hermonthica | reverse complement strand
TGCTCGATCCCTTGGATTCCCGCCTCTCGGCTTGGTTTGCTCCCGGTCTGCTCTTCTCGACCGGCTCACCAAATCGGTTCGTCCTTATACAGATAATATCCTATATCACTAGGTAATGGGGCTTAAAACTAAGTTACCCACTACAACATGCACTCGGGAGAAGAAACGGAATCAAAAGCGTTAAACTTTGCTCAAAACAATGTCGCCGGAAGTTCGTCGGAAAACTTGATTCATAAAGCTCCAAACCAAAGTATAAAAAAAAGGAAAAAAAAGAAAATAAGAGAGAAATTCCCAACTTAAAAGTTGGGAAATGAGGCTTGTGTCCAAAAATACAAAGCATAATATCTTTAAATAGCTACACCACAAACACACACTAAAAACATGCACATTTAATAGGACACACCCGAGCTTGCGGGAGGATTCGCGGGCGCGCGGGGCACAGGTGCATAGGCACGGGGGACTCTCGAGGTCGCGGCTACTGGCGCGGGGTCGCGAGTGTGTAGAGCTGGGCACTCTCGAGCTCGCGGCCTTCTCCGCGGGCGCGCGCTGCAGGTGCTGGGACACTCTCGAGCTCGCGGCCTTCTCCGCGGGAGCGCGCTGGGGGATGCAACACTCTCGAGCTTGCGGCCTTCTCCGCGGGCACGCGCTGGGGGATGCAACACTCTCGAGCCCGCGGCTCCTCTCGCGGGCGCTCGGGCGTGCACGCGTCTAGTCCCGGTCATGGCCCGTTGATGCTCGATTCGCCCTAACTTCTCGCACACATATCCGATTGACTTGAAACTTGGACCAAAATTCTCCTAATTGAATTCTCTTCGTCCCGGTATGGCTTGGTCGGATTTCTGGGTTGGACGGCTCGGACGGCTCGTCTCCTCGTGTCGACAAGTTGGACCTATTCAACACCAAAACAAAAGAGAAAACGCGCAAAAATACTAAAACACTATACAATAACAAAAATACACAAAACACGATAAAAAGGACCGGTCGACACTATAATGAGCCTAAAAGCTATAAAATAAAGCACAAAAAACACATGAAAATAACGACAAAAACACAATAAACAAGGCCGCGGACGGGGGCTGGCGCGGCGCACGGGCGCGGGCAACAACACTCTCGATGGTGCGCGGAAATCCTCGAGCACGCGGGCGCACGGTAGGCATGGAAGGGACACTCTCGAGCTCACGCCTGTGTCCGCGAGCGCGTGGGCGGCTGACGCAAGGCACTCTCGAGCCCGCCACATCTCCCTCGAGGTCGCGAGTATCCTGGGCCATGGTACCGCGGCACTCTCGAGCTCGCCACGTTCTCCACGTGTTCACGAGTGGTAGGCGGCGTGCGGGCGTGCGCGAGGCCGCGGGGTGGCAGTGAGGTCGCGAGTTGGGCTTGCATAATGCAACATACTCGATCAGAAATTGTTCGTACGAATGGCTCGAAATTTTTTGGAATTCTTGGGGACTTTGCTCGACTCTCCTCATTCATCCTCTGAATAATATGAAATTTCACCACAAAGCCCGACAAAGTACGCCAAAATATAAAATAAAACAAAAGACACAAAAATACACGGAAGACGATAAAATGGACTCGTCGACACCAAAACGAACCTAAAATCGACTCGATAACACACATACATAGAAATAAGCACAAAACATAATAAACAACTAGTACAGAGCCAGTGTGATGCACGGGGTGCACTATTTTAAGGTCATTTATCTAGCCTTATAAGTATATAAATGAATAAAGAAAAATGTACGGGATATATATAGTACGTGACATGTGCGAGGCACGAGATATATTTATTTGGGGATTATTATACTATAAGAGCAATATTAAATAAAAGTTTTACAGTACCCGAAAATAAATATAAATAATGTAAATATCTAAATACATACACAATATGTAGAATAAATAAGCCAAATTACACATCTGAAAATATAATAAAAAAAAAATTGAAAATATATTTCACTAAACATGTACAAAAATATCTAAATACATACACGAAAAAAAATAATAAAATATAGGTTTCAAATTTCGAAATTAAAACAAAAGTTCAAATAATTTGGCTTACAGTTTTGTCATGCAGAACCAACTCGAGATATGATTTGTATGTGATGCCCCAGTCTTGGAAAAACATTCTCACAATTCGAACTTTGAGCATAGGTCTATAGACCTATTGACTTGTTTGATTAACCCAAATCCTTGATTCATTGTTTTGAAAAAAAGACTGATTGTATTTTTTGTTCACAGGAGGTTGACAGTGAGGAAGATGATGACTCGATATTTTGAAATTTGTAATTTATAATGGGTAGAGTAGATATATATTGATGTTAATATTTTTATTAGAAAATCTAAATCTGAATATACAGAAATCGGTTTGAACAAAATCAGAACAAATTTCCATACAATTAGATAATAAATAAAGTCTTTTTTATTTTAGTAAAGATTTTACGTACGTTTTTTTTTTTTTACTTATTGGATGTTATGGGGTTTGTTTGTTAAACCGATTTTATGGGATATAATAAAAATACAATTAGAGGATTGAACAAAATTAGAACAGATTTCCATAAAATTAGATAATAAGAAGGAATTAGATAAGGAAAAAAAGAAATTATTAGTTTACATCAACTCCTAGCTGAGGGAAAAATTTACCTATCCTTCAAACCTCCACTCGGAAATCAAGCTCTCGTCGCCCTCCATCTCCCCTTGAAGTTTTCCTCAAAAATCCGCCGCCTTCCCCTATAGGGCGCGGCGAGTGCACGGTGGTGCTCTCCTGAGCCTCGCAGCCCTGTTCTGAGAGTAGAGCCGCGCGGGGGAGGGGGATCTTTTTCGCCGGGGAGACTGTCTGCCTGCTTTCTGTCTTCCATCTCCGGTGCTGGGAGTGAGTGGCGGGTGGATGGTTCTCCTCCGGTATCTCCATTTCGGTGGCTCTCTGGCGATCTCTTGGATGGGGCTGCGACCCCAATATTCGATTTAGGGTTTGGGGTGGAGAAAGACTTCCAGTCAATTGGGTTTTCTCGGCCTAGGTCAGCGGGTTGGAGTCGTTGTCATCGGCTTTGAATGGCTAGTGCTGCGTGCTGGAGGAGTGGTCGCCGACGATTGCAGTGCTGATGCTTTGATTTGGAGATGACGAATAGAGCGTCGGATGGGACAATGATGGGGCTGACAATTACAGTGATGGGTCGTCGTTCTCTGATCAAGGTAGTCGGCAATTGCAGTGCTCGTCGGCGATAGTAGGGTTGGGGCTGGTTGGTAAGTCGAGGTTGTCGGTGAGTTGTCGAGCTGATCTGCTATGTTTTTTTGTTCGGATTTGTCGGCAATCTTGGGGCCTTGGTTGTCTGAGTGGCTTGGGGTTTTTCTCTGGGTTGCAGTGGAGTTGTTCGTCTGGACGAGGGTCGGGCCAACCCGTGGGTCTTCGATTCAGTTAGGCGGTCTCCTGCAATTTCTGGGTCAGGATTTTGGGCTGCGACCCTGCCATTGTTGTGCTCGGTGTGGCTTCCTGCTGTGGGAAGGGCTTCGTTGTTGCTTTGTATTTCCTAGTTTTGTTTTGTTTAGGGTGTGTTTTTTCTGTGCTGTAGTTTCGTTTTGTTTTGTTGTTTTGTGTTTTGGTTTGGGCCGTTTGGTCATTGTGGGCCCGAGTGTCACTTTGTGCGTCCGAGTGTCACCTTATTACCCTGTTGGGGTTCGACACTCGGGTATTACCCTATTGGAGTCTTGTAGTTGGTTTAATGTTTTGTGTTGTTGGTTAGTCTAGTAGTATGTGTTTTTTATTCTAGCGTTGCTAGTCGGTATTCTAGGCGGTCTTTGACCTGTCCTCCCCTTTTTCAGCTGTTGGCTGCTGTGTTTTCAGCCGTTGGCTGCTGTGTATTCACACTTTTGTACTTTTTGATTTATAATATCTTATATCGTTGGAAAAAAAAAAGATAAGGAAAAGAAGGAATTAGATAAGAAAATTTGAATCTACCTTTGTTTTTTAGTATAGATAGACTTTACGTACAAATTTTGACTTCACCGATTTTATGGGATTTGTTTTGACAAAATCGATGTTAATATGGAATAAGACAAATAAATAAAGCTTTTTTTTATTTTAGTAAAGATTTTACGTCCTTTTTTTTGACTTATCAGATGTTATGGAATTTATTTTAAACTAATTTTACGGGATATAAGATAAATAAATAAAATAATTAAATAAAATTATGGATAGAAATAGCAATGGGAATTTATTTTAAACTAATTTTACGGGATATAAGATAAATAAATAAAATAATTAAATGAAATTATGGATAGAAATAGCAATGCATTAATTACATTGACTTCTCAACTACTAAATTTGGTAAATAGAATACCTTATTATATCAGTATCCCACTATATCCCCATCCAGAACGCGCTGAGCCTACGTGGCTGCTTCTGGTGTTTCAGAATCCTATGTGGCAAAATTACATGTTTCGTTATTAGGCTTGGGTAAATTTTAATTTAATTCCAAACCAAAAATAATTAGGTTCAGATTACCATAAATATGTTGATTATTTATGGTCATATTACATGTATTAATTTCATTTTAATATCATTCCTTATTATAACTATTGAATTGTATATATATTTTAAAAGTTAATAATTTTTGTATTTTTTATCAGTTTTACATATATAATATATCAAATTAATCTTCTTTTGATGAGCTTCGATTTAACATCCATATTGTATGTATAAAAAAATAATAATTTATATTTATCTTTATAACAATAATAAAATTATTTTTAATATTAATTAGAAAATAAAATTATTTATCAACTAATATATTCATATTTCAAGTAGTTACATGATATAAGTTATAAGTAACACATATCATTCTAACATATGTAGTAATATTTTTTTTGTTTGTAAAAAAGGAAACTAAATTTAATATAGTTTTCTCATTAATTGTAAAATTTAAGAATGCAGAAAACTAAATTATTTTTTTATGTCGCTTAAGCAAGGTCTCGAGTTCGAGTCCTTGTGAATGCAGAAAACTCTTATTGGGAGACTCACCCACTATTGCCAGGTCTGCGACCCGGGTCGACCAACGGATTAGTCGGGTCAACGCTCCGATACCGTGGCTGGCTACCAAAAAAAAAATAAAAATAAAAATGAATAGGAAGAAAAAAAATAAAAAAAAAAAATCTAACTGGAACAAAAATACATTCAAGAAAACTTAGAAGCCATTGTTGATAGGAATGTATCATTAGTTGCATCCAAAGTCCAAACTAAACGCTATAACAAAGAAAAGTATATTTTTAAAGAAAATAACAAAGTTGTTTTATAAGACATTTTCTCTACGTTGAGAAAAGATATATTTTTTTTTTTAAAAGGAAGATATATTTTTTTAAAAGGACAGTTCCAAATCATTTCATTTTAATTTCACTAAAAATATAATTTATATTCAAGGTTGATTCTGAAACATGAAATATGTCACTTAATATTCCCAAAACGTGCGAAACTGCCAATTAGACTCAAGTCACTCAACGCATACGAAAATTATATATTGGGAATGATACTATAATACCTATAATGTAGGATTTGACTTTGATTTATTTTCTAGATATTTACTATCTGGAGAAAAATATATCAATGATAATTTAAATAATATAGGAATAACATAAATAAAAACATTAGAAATCAATTCATGATTTTATTAACTGTTTAAAAATTATCTAATCCATTAACTCTTTATATTCAAATATATAAAATAAGACAATATTTATCTTGAACAACAATATAAATTGATATCTTAGAAAAAAAATATAATAATAAATAAACTAGTGTCGAACTATCATTTGAGTTATTAGATTAACAAAAAATATAAACTATTTATAATACATATTATTATAAATTATAAAAAATTAAAATAAATTTTGACGTAATTAAAAATTAATACATTAATAACTTTCAAATAATAAACTACAGTCTTTTTCTAATTTAGTGTCAATTTATATTATTCGTCACAATTTTCAACTTTACCATGACTTTAAAATTCAAGGTAATATGTTGTAATAATGTATGAGCAAGGGAATATATAAAGAAATATATTTCTGAGTATTATATATGGGTTAATTGCTAAATAAACCTTAACATTTTTGTGTTTGACAATTTTATCTCAATCTTTGGGTAATTGCAATATAATCTTGACCTCAATTTACTTATTGCAAGTCGAACCTAAAACCGGTTGGACATTCAAAAAACTGGTCTATTTGAAGGAGGTTTGAACAGATCGGAGCTCATATTTACCGGTTCACTCCAGATCTATGACGAGACTGTTAGGATCAACAATTCAAAACCCAGTTCTCCATCAAGCCCAACATACAAGCCCAAATGGGGTTCAACTCTAAAACCAATTGGCAATAGAGGGAGTAGCCCACTAAGCTTATATATTGGACTTGAAACCTTTAATTTTCCGATGTGGGATTGGGTTTGCACACCCAACAGAGACTCATCACCGTAGCTTACATTGACATGGAATTTTTGGCTTTGTGCGTGGATATACATTAAATACGTGGAAATTGTCAACTTGCTACATGGATGGCATAAAGGTCGTGTCAATTGAAGAGTTGGACACAAAATCGATCCACAAATCCCAAAAATCAATCACTCTGAACCCGAATTTGCAATAAGTAAATTGAGGTCGAGATTATATTGCAATTACCCAAAGATTGGAACAAAATTACCAAACACAAAAAGGTTAAGGTTTATTTAGCAATTAACCACTTATTTATTGATAATGTTGAATATATAAATTTTCATCTTCCGTAAATTTAAGTACAAAATTTAAAATGTTAGCTATTTTATAACAGGTCAAATACATATACTAAACTATTATATATCACTAAAAATACAAGAAAGGATGAAAACTAATATTTTTTTATACTAATTGTATTCTTTCAATTTTATTTTACGATTTACTGCTTATGTTTCGTGCATCGCACGGACTGTGTACTAGTTCTATAAATGCGTTTTGGCTAAATGTTTAGGCTGAGTGAATTTTTGATCTCATGCCTAATTTGACCTCAATTAGCTATTTCATGATTTTTTTTTTTTTAAATTTCTTAATATCTCATTATGGTTAATGTGACTATAAAAAATGATTACACGAGAAAGCTTGAAATCGCAATTATTTATATTAAAAAAAGGTTATCAGATACTGCTTGACTCTCTTTAGGGCACGATTAGCTATTTCATGAATTTTTTAAAAAAAATTCTTAATATCTCATTATGGTTGATGTGACTTAAAAAATGAGTTACACGAGAAAGCTTAAAATCGCAATAATTTATATTAAGAAAAAGGCTATCAGATAATGTTAGAGTCTCTTTAGGGCATGAGAGGGTGATGTTTTCGGCCCTTTCAAATAATATAAACTACAGTCTTTTTCTAATTTAGTGTCAATTTATATTATTTGTCACAATTTTCAACTTTACCATGACTTTTAAAATTCAAGGTAATATGTTGTAATAATGTATGAGTAAGGGAAGATAGAAAGAAATATATTTCTGAGTATTATTTATTGATAATGTTTGAATATGTAAATTTTCATCTTCCGTAAACCTAAGTACATAATTTAAAATGTTAGCTATTTTATAACAGGTCAAATACTTATATTAAACTATTATATATCACTAAAAATACAAGAAAGAATAAAAACTAATATTTTTTATACTAATCTGTATTCTTTCACTTTTATTTTATGATTTATTGTTTATGTTACGTGCATCGCACGGGCTGTGTACTAGCTCTATAAATGCGTTTTGGCTAAATCACTACTACAAAAACTCTTGCATTCCAACGAAAAATTTCCGTTGGAATTCTTTATATTTTCCGTTGGAATATCTATTACAATGGATATTCCTACGTATAAAAATTCGTAGGAAAAACGGCCGTCGGAATAGCTAAATCCAACGAAAAATCCTATGGAAATAAATTCCTACAACTATGCCAACGAAAACAAATCCGTTGGAATTCCTCAACCATCCAACACTTATTCCAATCTAAAATTAAGTTGTTGGAATATTCGTTGGAATTTTCAACGGAAATTTTTGCCGTTAGAATTTTTCGTTGGAATTGAAGTGCTTTCTTGTAGTGAATGTTTAGGTTGAGCGAATTTTTGATCTCATACCTAATTTGACCTTAATTGATTTTTTTTTTTTTTTAAATTTCTTAATATCTCATTATGGTTGATGTGACTTTAAAAAATGCGTTACACAAGAAAGCTTGATATCGCAATTATTTATATTAAAAAAAGGTTATCAGATACTGTTTGACTCCCTTTAGGGCACGATTAACTATTTCATGATTTTCTTTTTAATTTCTTAATATCTCATTATGGTTGATGTGACTTAAAAAATAAGTTACACGAGAAAGCTTGAAATCGCAATAATTTTTATTACAAAAAAGGTTATCAGATAATGTTAGAGTCTCTTTAGGGCATGAGAGGTCGGTCCTTTCAAATAATATAAACTACAGTCTTTTTCTAATTTAGTGTCAATTTATATTATTTGTCACAATTTTCAACTTTACCATGACTTTTAAAATTCAAGGTAATATGTTGTAATAATGTATGAGTAAGGGAAGATAGAAAGAAATATATTTCTGAGTATTATTTATTGATAATGTTTGAATATGTAAATTTTCATCTTCCGTAAATCTAAGTACAAAATTTAAAATGTTAGCTATTTTATAACAGGTCAAATACATATATTAAACTATTATATATAACTAAAAATACAAAAAAGGATGAAAACTAATATTTTTTATACTAATCTGTATTCTTTCACTTTTATTTTATGATTTATTGTTTATGTTTCGTGCATCGCACGGACTGTGTACTAGTTCTATAAATGCGTTTTGGCTAAATGTTTAGGTTGAGCGAATATTTGATCTCATAACTAATTTGACCTCAATTAGCTATTTCATGTTTTTTTTTTAAATTTCTTAATATCTCATTATGGTTAATGTGACTTTAAAAATGAGTTACACGAGAAAGCTTGAAATTGCAATTATTTATATTAAAAAAAAGTTATCAAATACTGTTTTACTCTCTTTAGGGCATGATTAGCTATTTCATGATTTTTTTTTAAATTTCTTAATATCTCATTATGGTTGATGTGACTTAAAAACTGAGTTACACGAGAAAGCTTGAAATCGCAATAATTTATATTAAAAAAAAGGTTATCAGATAATGTTAGAGTCACTTTAGGGCATGAGAGGGTGATGATTTCGGCCCTTTCAAATAATATAAACTACAGTTTTTTTCTAATTTAGCGTCACTTTATATTATTTGTCACAATTTTCAACTTTACCATGACTTTTAAAATTCAAGGTAATATGTTGTAATAATGTATGAGTAAGGGAAGATAGAAGAAATATATTTCTGAGTATTATTGATAATGTTTGAATTATGTAATTTTTCATCTTCCGTAAATCTAAGTACAAAATTTAAAATATTAGCTATTTTATAACAGGTCAAATGCATATACTAAACTATTATATATCACTAAAAATACAAGAAAGGATGAAAACTAATATTTTTTTATACTAATCTGTATTCTTTCACTTTTATTTTATGATTTATTGTTTATGTTTCGTTTATCGCACAGACTGTTTGACTCTCTTTAGGGCACGATTAACTATTTCATGATTTTTTTTTTAATTTCTTAATATCTCATTATGGTTGATGTGATTTAAAAAATAAGTTACACGTGAAAGCTTGAAATTGCAATAATTTATATTAAAAAAAAGGTTATCAGATAATGTTAGAGTCTCTTTAGGGCATGAGAGGTCGGCCCTTTCAAATAATATAAACTACAGTCTTTTTCTAATTTAGTGTCAATTTATATTATTTGTCACAATTTTCAACTTTACCATGACTTTTAAAATTCAAGGTAATATGTTGTAATAATGTATGAGTAAGGGAAGATCAAAAGAAATATATTTCTGAGTATTATTTATTGAAATGTTTGAATATGTAAATTTTCATCTTCCGTAAATCTAAGTACAAAATTTAAAATGTTAGCTATTTTATAACAGGTCAAATACATATATTAAACTATTATATATCACTAA
>CACSLK010027751.1:9084423-9104513 GCA_902706635.1 Striga hermonthica | reverse complement strand
ACCGACTCCGGCTGAGTCGACGTCCATATTTTCTCGCCGTCGAGTATCGACTCCGGCTGAGTCGACGTCCATATTTCCTCGCCGTAGAGTTTCGACTCCGGCTGAGTCGACGTCTATATTCCCTCGCCGTCGAGCCCGACTCCGGCCGAGACGACTTATGCCCATTCTTACACCAAATCCTGAAGTTGATTTGGTACGGCCGAAATGCCCTAAAACTAAAAAGTCCCAGCAGGGCCAATCATAAAACAATCAATAACCAAGTAAAAATAAGACTAAAGACCGGATACCGAATAATCCGACCAAGTCCACCTTACGCGAAAAAAAAAAAAAAACCACAAAAATCAAAAAATCGCGTCATCTCAATACGACAAAACAACGAATACGATAATACGGTTAACTTAAAATCGTTAAACGAATCATATCGTCAAACGTCTTCGCGTACATCAATTACAACTCACGGGGCCCGAATGCCCACACAATTCCATATCGTTATCATCAACACAAGAGCAGATCAATCAAACGTTTAATACCGCGCGCAAAACATGATATGGGTACCAAATTACCCGACTAGGCCTCTTAGGCCCCATTCAATAGCAATTCCGAAGAATTGTCCATCCATTTCACCGACTTAGCTCATCCAAGAGCATAAAACACGACTAAAATACAAGACGGCAGGCCCATGCCTGAGAACGATCAACATGATGATTGAGGGTCCCAAAGCACCCTGAAATTATATATCGACACATATCCATTCGATGATCTCTATAAGAAAAAGACATGGTATTATAATCTTATGTATTGCATGAATGCTATCTATCTCAGCATGAAGAGTCTCAAACTCGAAAAATTATAGCACAAGTCTGCCAAATCGTATTAAAACGCGACTTCAGGACAGTTCTGTTCAGAACATGTCCTAAAGTCGGGGGCCTCTTGTTGATACACAATTTGGCCTCGATTAATAATAAGATGACACGTGGGTGTGTATTAGATAAATATAAATATAGCAGGTTTTCCGAGCTGATTATTTAATATCAACCGAGTTCCGAAAAGTCCGGATCGTCCACGTTCGAGCCGAGCAGGATTAAACATCGCCAGCCCAACCCGAATATCGAGAAGATCCGCCTCCGGTAGATACAATAATTGTCGATAAAGTAGACGTCACTCGAAGCCGTCAAGTGTCACGATTGGGGCCCACAATGTCTTTTCACATTAAATACTAGTGTACTTTTTCTCCTATTTTTTAATTGGCCCACTTGTAAAAAAGGGCATGTATATATATAGTGAGGAGAGAGAAGAGAAGGGGGAGACTATTCATCATCTTCCCAACGAAAATTCAAGAGAAAAAGGTTACAACTTGATCTTCCAAAAATGCTTATGAATCCAACACCGATTATTCACAGAATAGGGGTGTATATTTTAGTTGATCAAATCCGTTTATCAAGACATTGTATTTTCGATTTTTCTCTCTAGCAAACATAATTATCTCTTTAGTTTCTCTTAGGATCAAGCTTGGAAGGTGAAAACCTCAAGATTACTCTTTCAGATTTGGGATTGCTCGTTGTTTTTCGACATTGGATTTCCTATTAATCGTAAGCACCTATCTTTATTTTGTGTATGATTATGATGGCTTGGTTAATTGTGAGTAACATCTGTTGAAATTGTGATGAGTGGCTAATTCCGTAAGCTATGAATAGGGTATGATTGTTTTGGTTCGTTTTCGATTATGTGTTCGCTAATTGCTCATCCTATGCGAGTTATGTGGATTCTATGGTTAGTTGATTGATCACCATTCTAACCTAGTTAATCGACTTCTAGAACCGAAAGAGGAGAAATCAGTCGATTTAGGCTCGTTTAGAATAGACTTGTTCGTTATTGTATTGTCTATGTGTTATTGGATTTGATAGTTGATCGTTTACATTCACTCTCTTGTTACGAAGAGTTATTGAGAGTGAACCTCTGGACGAGTAACGATTTAAGTCCTTTAACCGAGCAACTAATTGCCCGGTAATTGTGTTAGAACTGAAAACGGTTATCCTAGACTCCCTATCTCTTTTATCATTAAGTAAATTTTTTGCAATTGGATCTTGTCTTGCTTAGTTTGAGAATTGTAGTAGTTAATCAAAACCAAAAACAATTGAATTAGAGTGTTTAGAATTTATTTTCTCTTTTTGTGATTGAATATTCGTACAACTTAATCCGGCTAACCTTCCTTGAGACACTTCCCGGTGATTTAATCTTTTGATTTAACTCCGATAAAAATAACTACAACAATAAGATTATAAGATTTACTGATCGCGGTTATATTCTAGACCTTCAGTAATTGATGCGTACTCTTAAGTCGTAAGATAATATAAAAGGGGCATATATATTCATCACTTGTTTATTTGATTTACCATGGGTGATTCCTATTTTACTAGGATGACATACTCGGTATTTTGGTAAATGAGGGTGTTTATATGATGTGTTGTTATAGATTATTACAGTCACTATGTCCCAGTGTGTTGGGTTGATGACGTCCCTGAAATGAACTTAGGAAGAAATATTATGTCAAGCCCTGCAGGCGGATGAGTATACGACATAATGATTAAGGATATGAGTGGTACTAGTTTCGAAAATGGATAAGAATTTGGTTAATTATTTTATCAGTAATTTAATTAATTAATTAACATTATATATTAAACATAGAGATAAAAATCTATCAATTAAATTAATATTAATAAATTAATTGGAGATGAATTGATTGTAATTTGTAGCTGATTGGGGAAAGCAATAATATTACTCTAGTGGAATGATTTATTATTTAATTCTATTTAGGAATTAGGAATTAATTATTTTCTATTATTTAATTCCCTAAGGAGAGGAATATTCCTTCTAGAATATTACCTAGGGTTAGCTGACTATGGAGTCTTCTAGAAGGTAATTAGGGTTAGGAAGAATATTATCCTAGATGGGAAATGATATGGAATATGATTAGGACTCCCAAACCTAATGGGATAAGCTCATATTTAACACCTCCTTAGGGTCTCTATTGTAGCCTATAAATACATGAAGTCCCCTAGTCTCAAGATTGATGAATACCACATTATTCCACACGCTTGAGGGTTGATCATACACGACCAAAATATGTAGGAAAAAGAGAGTTCCTTCTTTGAGAGAAAATTCGGATAAAACCGAGAGATCCTAGAAAAAGAAGATCGAGAGGCTTTGAAAAATCCAATAAATCGCTCCACCAAGATTTATTAGAGATCGTGTAAGGTCATACAATAGAAGATTCGAATTTTATTAATTTGGATCTCGTGGAATATATATATATGCGTTCATCATGTTGGATATATACAACCCCACAGCACCCCCAATGGCCACCAAAGCAGGAGGGGACAAACATCGGAGGAAGACGAGCTCACCGGAGTATTCTCAGCGACCATCCACCGCCGTATGCGCCGGTGCTGGAGACCCACGCCCCCTCACGCGCCGTCCCAGCACTGGCCGCGCACTCCTGCGCCGCAACCCAGCGCTGTCGTGTGCGCCCCGTGTTCTTCGCGCGCACCCAGCGAGCTCCCAAGAGATGACCCGCAACACCCATGTGCAACCCGTGAAGTAGATGCGCGACTCGCGTGCGCCAGACGTAACCCGAGCGCGACCCATGAAGTCCTCATGCATCCTGCGTGCACGCGGCGACCCTGCCTAAAGTTCCAATGATCCCCTGCGCCCGTACGCGTGACCGCCACCTGCGAGCGAGCCTAGCAGCCTAGCAGCATACATACCTCGGCCCAGACACGAGCGGCCTCGACCTAGCGTGCGCAGACCAAGCCAAGCGAGCACAGTTTGGCCTAGACTCGACCAGAGGCCCAGAGAGCCCAGACCCGGTCCTGCCCGACCCAGTCTTGTTCAGTCCAGCCCGAACTAGTCCAGCTCAGTCCAGAAGGCCTGATTTGACCCAACGGCGAATTATGAGCAGTTTGATTCACCTACTGAAGGTCTGAGACAAATCGATGAGCCCGAGAAGCAACCAGAACACATTATTTTCGGCAAAACTTTTAAACTGTAAGTCCTAATCTGAACTATAGATTCTGCTGCATTAGGATTTATTATTCAATATATTTGAATGTGCACATTGTCGACGTTCCTAATAGAACCCAACGTTGACTATATTTATGTTATTTTGTTATAACAAATGCATAACTATGTAAATTACATAAATATTTTCTATTTTATGGCATATGGCAATGAAGTACCTAGTGGGCGAATTAATCGGATAAGTCATGGGGGATCAACTCCCCTCGAGAACCATTTATCATGTTACCGTGACGGCTAGCTGACAGAATGCAAGGAGGGGAAGAGTTCCCAAGAAAAACGAAGTAAACAAGTCGAGTAGCTTGAGAAATGTGGAGGAAAGGTCGAAAGTTAACAAAGGGAATCATAAATCTGATATTCAACCAGATGAGGAGAAAGTGCAGAGCCCTACAACCTACTAATAGGCCTTCGGAACCTTTTGGTTCCTCTGATCTAAGAGAGAAAGTGCAGAGCCCTACAACCAATGATTCTACTGAAGGATAAAACCTGCTACTATCAAATAGCCCAAATCCAACTAACTCCTGAAAATATTTAGCCATGGTGGAGTCCTCCACATCAAGAGCAGGGGGTGACAAAGGCACAGAAATGATCACTGAACATAGTCCTCCTATCCCACACTTCTCTATCCAACAAGAGAGGGACTGGAGCATTAAGATCATTTCAGATGGAGATAAAACCAACATGAAGGTGCAAGCTGATAAAGATTCAATGGCCCTGACCTCGGTGAAGCCAAATCTTAAACTGAAGGGCAAAATGTGGAAGAGATCTAACCAAAAAGTGGGAAGGTTAGCCAGACAGGATGTGCAGACTAAGAATACTGAGAAGCTAGACAGCCTTAAAAAGAGGAAGGGAGATATTATAAATCTGAAAGGAGAAGACAAGTCCAATGGTATCCAGGATGATGGTAACAAGAAAGCCAAGCTGTCAGGTAAAGAGGTGGTGGTAGCCAGCCATAATTGGCCCCAGAGTGATCAATGCTAGCCCTGGTGTGGAACTGTAGAGGTCTGGGTGGACCCTCTACAGTTCCCTAAATTCGAGAGACTATGAATTCTCACCACCCAAAGTTTTTATTTTTATTTGAAACAAAAAAAAAATAAATCTTTTACTGATATAGTGTGTAGTAAACTGGGGCTGGAGGATAGAGTGTGTTGTGTTGATCCTGTGGGGAGTAAAGGAGGGTTATTGTTAGGATGGGATATTGATGTCATTGTTATCTAGTTGATAAAACCTAACTTTTGCATCCAAGTCCAGTATAAGTTATCTCATGAAGATAAACCTTGTTGGCTTGTTTTTGTTTATATGAGCACTGAGCTCTCTACTAGAACTTCTCAGTGGCACAGTCTGCTTGAAGACAAACAGACTTAGGGAGAGGATTGGTGCATTTTGGGTGATTGGAATGACTTACATCTTGCTGAGAACAAACAAGGGGGCAGAATCAGAACTCAGAGAAGTCTTGTCCCTTTCCAGAACTTCATATCCAAGATGGAAATGATTGAGCTTCATATGTCTGGGTACCAGTTTACTTGGTGCAATAACAGGGATGAGGAGGGTGTGGTTGAAGAAAAACTTGACACAACATTTGGATCTCTGGGATGGCTGACTAGATATCCTAGCACTAAAGTTCTTAATCTATTCAGAAGTGCTTCGGATCATAGCATGATCATTTTACAGTCAGTGCTCCCTGAGACTAAGCACAAGAGAAGGTTCAGATTTGATAAAATATGGCTTTCATGTCCTGGAGTGTGGGAAGTGGTCTCTCAGGCTTGGGGGAATATCCAGCAGGGCACACCCTTCTATCAATTAAAAGAGAAAATCAAAGTTACCAGGTTGGCTTTATCTGAGTGGAGCAAGCTTCGAGGATTTGATAACAGAAAGAAAATCTCAGCTCTTACTTTGAAGCTTGAAGATATGAGGAAACTGGGAAATGGGAAGAATTGGGAAGAATGGGAAAGTCTCAAAAAAGAATTGGAAGATGCTCATTGCTCTGAAGAATTATTTTGGCAACAGAAATCCAGAAACATGTAGTTGAAGGAGGGAGATCAGAACACAAGATTTTTCCATGTTGTTACAGTTCAAAGGAGAAAACGAAATGCAATAACCAGATTGCTCGATGACAGGAACAGAAGCCTTGAATCTAAAGAGGAGCTGCAAGACTACATTTCAACCTTCTACCAAAATCTCTTTACATCAGAAGGGTCTTGGGTGGAAGAGAGAATGCTTCAGCTCATTCCTCAATCTATTACTCCAGAATTGAATGAGGATCTTATAGCTACTGTGGGGGAAGAAGAGATTAAACACTACCTCTTTTCTATGAATCCATTGAAAGCCCCTGGTGAGGAGGGAATGACCACACTTTTTTATCAACATTTTTGGCCAGTCATCAAACATGATCTCTGTCATGCTGTTCAAAGCTTCTTTCAATCAGGCAGATTTCTCAGATATTGGAATCATACCCTGGTAACACTGATACCCAGATGTGACAATCCCTCTTCTTTAAATCAGTATAGACCCTTAAGTCTATGTGCAGTGGTGTACAAAGTCATCTCTAAGATTCTTGCTGATAGATTAAATAAATGTCTACATGTTTGTATTAGCCAAGCTCAAGGGGCATTTATTCAGGCAGACAATTACTTGACAATGTCATCATTGCACAAGAAAGCTACCATTACCTGAACAGACACAGAAATGGAAAGCACAGCTTCATGGCCCTAAAACTCGATATGATGAAAGCTTATGACAGAGTCGAGTGGAGAGGTCTTTATGTTCTTATGGAAAAAATGGGCTTTGCTACTACTTTTATTCAGTGGGTGATGTTCTGTGTGTCTACTGCTACTTTCTCCTTTATGCTTAATGGTGAAGCAGTAGGATTTGTGCATCCTTCTAGAGGATTAAGACAAGGAGATCCAATCTCTCCTCATCTCTTCCTCATTGTATCTGAAGCTCTTTCTTCTCTTATTGAGGCTGCTGCATCTGATGGCACATTCAGGGGACTAAGACTGGCAAGAGGTGGCCCTATGTTAACACATTTACTTTTTGTAGATGATCTGTTGGTTTTCGGTAAAGCAGATGCAGAACAGGATGCTCTTCTTATGGATATTCTTCAGGCTTATGAGCACTTTGCAGGCCAGAAAGTAAATTTCTCTAAGTCTACAGTCTTTTTTAGCAAGAACACTCTGCCCACTGATAGAACTATTATTTATGTTGTGCTTGATGGTTTGACTGCTCATAATTCTTCAAGATATCTTGGTCTCCCATTTGGCATTGACAAATGGAAAAAAGAGACTTTTGCCTTCATCACTGAGTCTGTCAGAAAAAGGTTGGATAGTTGGAAGAATAAGTATCTCTCTACAGCAGGTAAAGAGGTATTGATTAAATCTGTTATAAACTCTTACCTGTTTTTGCTATGTCTTGCTTCAAGCTTACTGATGGGATTTGCAAAGACTTGGCAAGCATGACAGCAAAGTTTTGGTGGAGCAGGAGGAGAGATCAAGAAAGAGGTATACATTGGAAATGCTGGAATTTGTTATCATTACCTAAAGATCATGGGGGGCTGGGCTTTCAAGATATAAAGCTCTTCAATGAAGCTTTGTTGTTGAAGCAATTGTGGAGGATTACAAACCACCCTGAGCTTCTTGTCTCTCAAGTTATGAAAAGCAGGTATTACCCTAACACTTCTGTATTTCAAGCTGAGAAAAAAGAGTCTGCATCTTGGTTGTGGGCAAATTGGTTGAATGTCCTTCCTCTTTTTAAATCCTTATGTTGGAAGGAAATCAATTCAGGAAAAAAACACCAAAATTCTTGATGGGGGATGGATTCCTAATTTTTCTGGTTCTGCACCTTGTTTCCTACCTGCAGTCACTATTAAGCCTACCTGGGTTTGTGAGTTATTTGAGGAGTCTGGCAGAAAATGGAATGATGATTTGGTGAGGTCCCTTTTCTCACAGCAAACCTGTGAAGCCATACTCAACATCAAATCTAATGCTGCTGATACAGATGATTCTTGGAAATGGGGATTGAACAAAAAAGGAAAGTTCACTGTGGTAGATTCTTATACTCACATGATCAAAGAAAAGGTGAAACCTCTAGACATCGCAGAAAGCAGCAGCTCTAAGAAAATTGATAAACTTGTTAGAGACATAAGTTGGAAATTAATGGTTAGGGGCAGGATTAAACACTTCATTTGGAAGTGTTTCACTGTGATTCTGCCTGTGGGAGTGAACTTAAGGAAAAGAGGGGTTGGAATTGATTCTATCTGCCCTGTGTGTGGAGATGCTGAAGAAACAACAGAACACCTATTTCTTCTTTGCACCAAAGCTAGGACTGTTTGGAAGTTGGCTCCTGTTTCTTGGGATGGTATTGATCTGCAGGATCTTAACTTCAATTCTTGGTGGTGGCAGGTATGTGCTATCAAAAAATCTGAAACCTCGGAGGCAAGGATCCAACTCTCAATATATATCCTATGGTGGCTTTGTAGATCTCGGAACTTGTGGGTGTTTTGCGAGGAAAGAGTCCCTGAAACCATCATCCTCAAGAGAGCTTTGAGAGAGTGGCAGGAATTCAGGGACCTGGGATAGCTGCCATCCTTTGGAGTAGGCTATGTTTCTTCCTTTCTTTTGTTTTGATTGTTCTGTGGGCTTTTCTTTAGGTCTGTTGCTGTTCGTTGTTGTATTTTCTTCAGGTTGTGCTTTGCTGTTTAGCTGCTTGTTGTTTAGGGTGCTTTATCTGTTGGTGTGTGTGTGTATTTGGTTGGAGTAATCAAGGTTCAGGTGCATGTACCTGCTTGATACCCCGGGTGGGGTTATTTAGGCCACTGCTAGTTAGTGTGTCTCTCAGTTTTCTTTTCTACCCGTTGGTAGGCTCGTGAGGTTATGTACGAAACTTTGATTTGTTTATTTATGAGAATTTCCTATCGTTTGAAAAACAAAAAAAAAATAACCAGATGAGGAGAAGTGGAAGTCTAAATGATAGAAGGTAGAGATGATAGGATGTTTCGGATTGGGAAAAATTCTATAAACCCGTTGAGGTCGGAGATTATGAATTTGATCTGCACATTTTCGGATATTTATGCCTGCACATTAGAGGAGCTCACTGGCATCGAGGGCGAGCATTATCGAGCATTGGTTGACTATCTACCTCAATGTTCGAACGATGCAACAAATGAAACGCCATCACGGAGCTAAAATGGACAAGATTATCGAGCAAGAGGTAGAGTAGTTGCTTAAAGCGGATTATGTTGTGAAAATTAAATTCCTAGAATGGTTGTCGAACATAGTAGTGGTGTCAAAAATGAGCGAAGACGGCGAATGTGTATGGACAGTTGTGATCTCAAAAGAGTACCCGAAGGACCATTATCCACAAACAAGAATCGACCAACTGGTCAACTCAACAGCTGGATGTGAGCTGTTGAACCTAATGGATGCGTCACAAGGCTATAATCAAATTTCGTTAGCTATGAAGGATTGCAAGAGAGTAGCACTGTCAAAACGGGCCATGGCCCGCGGGCTGGCCCGTCTGTCAGCCTAAATAGACGGGCTTGGGTCTTTGCTTGGCCAGCCTGTTTAATCGCGGACCTATTTGGCCCACCCCGTTTGGCCCGCGGTCTAAAGCGGGCTGGGGCGGGCAGGCCCGCGATCCAGCTCGTTTTTTTATTATTTATCTATTTGTTAATTTTATATTATTTAAATTTAGTATTTCTTATTTTACTTCTAACTTCTAATTTGCGTGGTTCAAGTTTCAAAACTCTTCATTTTCATTCTACTACGTCTACGTGACCCTAGCCCTCCCGCGCAACTCGTCTCTTTCACGAAAGTCTCCTCGGCCACGGTTTTATTTTTTTTTACTTTGACAATGATATTGAGATTTGTGAATGCACATGAAACACTTTCTGACATAATAAAAATATTAATGAATCAAATAATATTTTATGTGAATTAAGTCTCTCCTCCGCGTGAACACCCTATAACTATTCATAAAAAAATAAAAATAAAAATTGGATGACAAATATTTAATATCATTACACATGAAGCTTTACTAGTTTATTATTATACTAGTAAATATAAGGACAAACAAACAAAAAAGTATATAAGAGTGCATAATACCAAAAAACCTGCGGGCGGGCCGATTTGGCACGCGGGCTAATGAGGGCGGGCCACGGGTCATGGATTTCCCAGCCCGTAGAAATGCGGGCCATTTTGGCCCGCCCCGTTTGAACCGCGGGCCGGAGCTGGCCGGAGCGGGCCAGACCAAACCGGCCCGTTTGACACTGCTACAAGAGAGTAAGCTTCGTTACGAGCAAATGGACCTACTGTTATTCGGCCTGAAAAATGCAGGGGCAACATATCAGCGTTTGGTCGATAAGGTCTTAGTGAACAACTAGGCCAGAACATGAAGGTCTACGCTGACGGCATGCTGGTTAAAAGAAAGATAAAGTAGATTACATAGAATATCTGCCAGATACTTTCAACACATTAAAGATATTCAGCATGAAATTTTAAATCCAGGTAAGTGTTCATTAAGAGTTAAGTCAGACAAATTCTTGGGCTATATGATGACAAAAATTGGGATTCAAGTAAATCCAGAGAAACTTCAAGCCGTCTAGGAAATGAGACCACACAGGAACTTTAAGGAAGTGTAGATCCTCATAGGTCGAATTGCTCGGTTGAGCAGGTTTATTTCGAAGGTGCCCGAATGAAGTAGTCCGTTATTCAAAAATTTGAAGAAGAGTTCCAAATTTACTTGGATAGAGAAGGCCCAAAAGGCATTTGAAGAGCTGTAAGTCGTGCTTGCCGACGGCCATTATTGGCCAAGCCAATGCAGGGCGAGGATTTAGTGCTTTAAATTTCTATTGAAGTAGCTGTGGTGAGCTTAGTACTTTTGGGAGAGAAAAGTGTTACTGAATTTTCGATCTATTATGTTAGCAGGGTGATGCAGGAAGCTGAGCTGAGGTACTCGGAGATCGAACAAGGAGTTCTGGCAGTGGTGGTTGTTGGGATCTATGAGGATCTCGTTATGTACAAATCATGAATTCAATAGAAAAACGTAAACCTATGCGCAACGAAACTAAAGGTTTGCGTAGAGAACTTACGGCTTATAATTTTTGGCAATCTGGCTGATCTTCCTGATGGTCGTACACAACACACGAACTGATTGTATCACGAACAGAACATCAGGCTCACAATTGGATCACGTGTGTGGAACGTCGGGCTCATCGAGAGCTGCTCACGGAGGCGCGTGGGGCTCGGAGATCGCGTTGCGGGGCTGCCGTCGGGCGCGTATGGCTCACGGCAGAGCATCGCGGGGCTCGACTGGGCACGGTGGTCCTCCGGCTGCTTCGCGACGGTGGTCTACGGCGGTCGGCGGACCTCGGGCTTGGCTCGTGGATCGTCGATTGCTGTAGAAGATAATCGGGTCTCGAACATCTATTGATCTTCTACTGTATATCTCCTACACCCTCTTCTCCTTGTATCGGTGGAACAACAAGAAGAAGTTAAAGCTTGAATAGGAACAAAGAGAGAGAATATGGAGCGCACGATGGGAGCGTGATTTTATGATCTTGTGGTCGCTTCTCATGAGCTTAATGATGTATATATAGAGCTACAGTAGGGATCCTTAGGAGATTAGGAGAAGGGCTCATTAATTAATTCAAATACTTGTGGGTCAGCCCACTTATTCTAATTAATTAAATAATATTAAATGGGCCACCAACATAATATTATTGCATTCCCTTTTCCTAGCTCAATTTACAATTGAGACTCCAATATAATTACTCGATTTGTCTCCCCATGTTTTAATATATAATGTCCATTAATTAATTCGATCACTAACAATCAAGAATTAAGTAATTTATTATTATTTCACCGAAACTAGCGCTCGCTCATAACATTCTTACAATGCTGGAACTTAATCCACCTGCAGGGTTTAGCATAATAATCCTTCATGAACTCACTCCGGGGACAACATCAAACTAACTCACATGGTGACCGTAAATATCCTAAGAGCACATCCTACATATAGCAATATTACCCAAGACAAAGGGTCTATTGGCCCAGTTCACTAAGCCTCACCCATGTGAATCAAAGTAATAAGTACTACACATATATGCCTGTTTAATATCTTATGGGAAGAGTACGCAGTAATTAACCGAGGCCTAGTTCGTTTACGACGATTAGTACAAAACGAACTGTTCCTCTCTGAGATCCTGTTCAATACATAAATGTACTAGTGTAACTAATCAGTCAAGACAAATTGTACGGTTGACACTACAACCGTTCTGATGGGTTGTTCGTGTCCATCTAGGTTGTGAACCATTAATTCTTGTTTCGCGAGGAACTGATAGTATGATCTTCGGTTCGCCCGATGACGACCCACACTATCTAATGCAAAACAACGGAACGTAGGACTTGTTTAATCTAACATGTTTCTCATTCATAAAGGGTAAAAGTGTAATGTCATCCAAAGTCAAGCATTCAGTATATAACACTAACAGTGGTTACCATCAGAGAGTTGAGGCCATACTTTTTGAATCATAAGGTAATGTGAGAACAAATCTACCTCTTGGAGAAACTCTTGGTCGACCATTTGTGTTTGGTCGAATGGTAAAGTGGGCAATAGAATTGAGCGAGTACATGATCGAGTATGAACTTCGAAGGGCAATTAAAGCCCAAGTTCTAGCAGCTTTCATCTAGGAAAGTACGAGAATTAAGCTCAAGGCTGAAGGAAATTGACAGTTATTCGTTGATGGATCAGTGTCAAAGGGAGAATCTGGACTAGGCATTGTACTGATTTCGCCTAAAAATGAAAACTTGGAGTTTAGACCAAATTGAGATTTTGGGTATTAAATAATGATGCCGAATATGAAGCGTTGTTGAAGGGACTGCAAGCGGCCACTACAGGAGGTGCTTGAGAAATTCATGTCCATTTGGACACCCAATTGGTCGTGGGGAAATTTCAAGGTGGATTTGAGATCAAAGAAGATAGACTAAAAAAATATGCAGATGAGTTCGAGCCATTCAGAAAGAGTTCAGTTCATTTGAGCCGCTACAAATATCGAGGGTGGAAGAATGGTTGAGCTGGCCTATTATTTTTTATGTTTTCGTGCATAGTTTCTTGAGTTTTATGTGTTAGTCGAGTCGTTTTTAGGTTCTTTTGTGTGTCAACCAGTCCATTTTATCGTATTTTATGTGTTTTTGCTTTCATTTTGTGTTCTTGTATTTTGTTGTATTTTTGCATCTCTTTTGGTGTGATGTTTCGGTCCAATTCTCAATTTCGAGAGACGAGTTATTTTCCGAGCCATATGAGTTCCCGAGATAGAGATTACCGATTGGGTCACCCGAGTGAAGGAATTAAGTTGAAAGTCACGCTCGTCGCAAAATCCGATTCGCGAGCCGCGAGACGGCATTAGGTGGCCAAGCCTAGGCACTCGCCCGCGAGATCACTTTGGTGGGCTGCGAAACACGGAAGGGAGCTTGGCTCGGCACTCGCAACCAACACGGATTGGCGCCCGGCGAGATGACCAGCTTGCACTTCATCTTCCCAGCACTCGCAGCGAGCCTCTACTCGCGTGTAGCGAATCGGACGGCGCGCGCATCACCCCAGCCAGGTAGCACTCGCTGCGAGCTCGCACTCGCGAGCCGCTAGATGCGCAACCCGGGCAACCTTTGGACACACTCGTTGCGAGCATCATTTGGCGACCTGCGAAATTCATTTTTCAGTTCATTTTCACTCCAAAACTCGCCGCGAACAAGATTTCGAGACCTGCGAGCTGCTGAATCATTAAATGTGTGTACACCTAGTGTGTGTTTTTGGGAGAACACTGTATATATGTTTTCTCCTTTGCATTTTGGGGATCCACCCTCATTTCCCAACTTTTAAGTTGAGAAATCCTCTCTATTTTTTCTCTTTTATTTTTTTATGCTCTGGCTGGAGATCCATGACTCTACTTTTCTGGCGAAATTCCGGTAACTTTATTTTTATTCAAGTTTCGAGCTTTATTCACTATTTTCGTTCAATCATGCAATAGGAGAGTAGGTACCTTGCTTAGGCTCTTCTACTTCGAGTTTGTTTTGTCGATTTGTGTGCTTATGCTCGTTTCTAGGTTTTTGCTCTATTTTCATTGTTTGTTTCATATGTTAGGAACCAATACACACTTATCTAGTAAAGAACTCGACTTTGTTTGAAGCGTGATGATTTAGTGTAGAAATATCGTGTTCAGTTACCTAGGATCGCTATGCTAGCATGTTTTCTCTTTGTTTATTTTTTTTTTCTTGAGTTATGGATACTCTGTGAAACCAAAGTTTCGATCTTTCTTTTAAATCTTGCATCTCTCATTATTTGCTTCTAGATTTTTAGTTTAATTTCATGCAAATCCAATCCCTTTAAGTAAGTAGAATGTGTAGGACTCTATTTCCGGTTATGTGATTTTGACGACTAGGTAGTGAACGAAGCTCCAAATAGCCTTCCTTTGAGAACGACTCGAGTCGGGTAGCTCGGTTATCACATGCCCACAAAGACTAAAAACACCTATTATCAAAGATCCCACAAAATCCATCATGATTAAGGCCTTCGAGTTGGATGGTCGCTTGTTTGAACAACCCCAGTGATGGGTTGGGCAAGCATCAAAGATAAAAATCTATGATTAAGGTCTTCGGGTTGGTTGGTCGATCCTTGTGTTGGGTCGCGGAAGACTTGGAGGTTGAAAGGGCACAATCTACCATGACTAAGGCCCTCGGGATGACTGGTGAACCTCAAAGGCGGGAGAGACACAGATCTATAATCAAGCAGTACATTACAAAAGAGGAAGACACAATAACCATATTCTAAATACAAAATTCGACGACCTCAGAGGAGGGTCCAACACACATAACACAAACGGCAAATTTATATTCAAGTGTGAAGCCATTATGGGTGACCTCAGTGGATGGTTAATTAACCAGGGTGACCCCAAGTATGGTATTAATTTTGGAGACCTAGGTGGCAGGTCGAATAACTAAAGTAGCTTTTACTCAAACATTTTACTTTGATAAACCAAATTGGGAGGCCGCAGCAGCAGCTCGATTAAAGTAACGACTACTTTGGCATAACTTTTATGGTGAATCGCTATCTCTGAGACCTAGGTGGCAGGCTGATAAATAGAGATGGAAAAATTTCATGACATAGTAATTTTAGGAGACCTTAGTTACATGTCGAAGCACGTAGCTTTTTTTTTTCACAGAACGATAGGAAAACTCACATAAAACACTAGAAAGATACAAAGTTCGAATACAGACAGGTACAACCCAATGCCGAGGGCACAAATCAGAGAGGACGACATACAACACATGTAGCCTAGATAAACCAACTAACAACAATACCAATGCTTAACCATAAGCAGTAAAAACACTAAGACTTCCAGCTAAGAATTAACAAAAACCAACCAGTACACAATTGAACCACAAACAAAAAATACAAGAGTAGAACCAAAACAAAGCCACTGAACTATCCCAAAGAGATAGATCTACCTAATTCTTCAAGTCCTCAGCTTCGAGCAATAGAGTTCACCCGTGCAACTTCCATCCAATCTCCAACTTTTGCCTTCACAACACCTAACTTTGACCTGCAAACATTCTCAAATGTCGATAAGTTATGGGATTTCCAATGCCACCAAAGGATGTATGTAGTAAGCTCAATCCTTGCTTCAGAAATCTCAGAACTATCAACACCACAAAGTATCCCCCACCAGCCACCAAACCAGCTACTTTTAGTGCACAACCCTTCCCAACATATAGGTGCATGGTTCCACACTTTTAAAGAAAACATGCATTGTTGTTTCTTATTCCTCTCCATGTAGCTTCAAATGACATGAAAATCATAAAACAGTAAAGAAAAATCGTTCCACAATCAAAACAAAAGAAGTTTACAAGACCGATAGAATAACAACCAAAGTTCGACAAAGCAAAACAAGTTACAACAATTTACTAATTGATAGTAGGAGTTTGTTCTGAATTCGGAGCCTGCTCGATAGGAGGATCTGAGGTCGACTGAGGGGCGATTGAGAAAGTTGGCTGCTCGTCTGCCCGTAACATCTGCATCAGATCCTGGCACGACGGGGTTCGCTTGAGCCTCATAAAGTTCTCCTTAAGCCGGAGGAGGTGAAACATAATAGTCAGGACTTGGCCGCGGGAGGTCGAACTTCTTCGTCAGCTTGGCACAAGCGAAGGCTCGATCAAAAGTTTGTGTCCACTAGACATGTTCTGCGGAGAGACTGTGATCAACCTTGTAACTAAAGGGATACTCGGAGAGATAATCCCAAATAGCCTGACGGTCGAGAGTCCCGCTAAAACCTGAAGTCTAGATCTATTTATCAACCTCGTTCAAGTCGATCTTGTAAAACTCAACCACGACCAAAAAACATTTTTACAAGAAGGCAGAAGATCGATGGTAATTGTCTAACAACTGTTCGCGGTACGCATTGATGAGGTTCTACCCAATGTTTTTCTGGAACAATAGTTGTCGAGCTCTCTCCATGCCGGTGACCAACGCATTCTTCATCTCCTCCTCACGACGAGTGACCTCTTGCTCTAGCGCCAAGTATTTCTCCATAATATCTTCCTTATGATGGTGACCATCTTTAGCGAGCTGCTGGGTGTGGTCGTGCTTCAGCTTGGTCAACCTCTTGTTTCATAGTACATAGACCGCAGCTCCTTCTCGAGAACTGAAACAAAGCGACGGGAGCCACTCAGATTCTGGTCTAGCATTGGCACGATGGCGGATAGAGCCTGAACACGAATATAAGTAACTAAGCCAGGGCAACGTGGATATATACATCATATTGAAATTATGAAGATTACATGCGTCAAATCCCGGGCAACGTACGCGCATTGAGTTTTGAGGTTGGGACCCACAGTTAGTATCAAGGTCTTTATACCAAGGGGTACTTCCATTCAAATCACATTTTGTAGAAATCAAGAGCCCTTTAATAGACAATAAAACTTCGAGGTAACTCTTTGTGTCCGAGCTCCTGGATGTCACTACCTCGTGGTCATCTTATCTAGTCATTCAGTACCTTGAGCCGCTTCTACGAGCTCTTTAACTAGTTTATCTTCCTTTTAGCGAGCTGGAGCTTGTCTAAACCGACCTACCCAGAGATACCACTTAGGTCAGTCTACCAAAATTTATGTATGCTACATCAGTGCTTGTTGTGATACCACAACAAAAATAGTCGCCAATATGCTTTTACGAAAACTTGTTTTTCTCCAGCCATCTATAGTCATTTTTAGATGACTTTGTGCCATATGTCTGATACCTTGCTGAATTTTAGTAGTATTGCTCACTCTCCTACTGATGTGCAGACCGAGGTCATTAATCATCAACTTGAACAAGTATAACTTGACCCGATTTAAGGTGTGGTGCGTTTTTGGTTATCCCTATCCCTTTCATCCAAGCCAATTGAATTAGTAACCGATGCGACCAATCCCGGTAAAGAAAAGCTTCCTTGATGCGACTAAAACTAGAAAATCTTTTTCACTGAATGGTCGCATGCGATCGGCATTCTGACGTTACGGCAGGGCAACGTTTTGGTGACGCTTGAGAACCTTAATAGTTTCATTTGTGGTGATCGGCCGAAAGAATAGGATCGTGCATTGTAGACAGAGTTTGTCTTCAATAGTACGATCAAAGTTGTACAGCCAAGTCACCTTCACCACTGTTTATCAGAAGGTATCTTAACATGTGGTTGATTTAGTCAAGTTGCCGGAAGTGCTAGTTATAGCACGACTACATCAAATTTGGCTAAAGTTTTGCTAGACGTACAAACGGTAGTTCGTGAGAATTTGTTGATGACTCATAAATTTAAGAAAGTGACCGATAAGCATCAATGCGTTAACTTGTTCGAGGTTGGTCATAAGTCACAACCAAAGAAGTATGGTCCATAAGAGATTGTGCATAAGATTACTGATAATGCATATAGGATCAGGGTCGGGTTCTTTTCAAGTGGGAGAGACTGGAATATTTAAATGACGAGTTTTGAACTATTAAGAATCGTTCAAAGAGTGTTCGGCTACAGAAATCACAACAAAAATAACCTAGCCCTTTTATTATTTACAATATCTTCTATTATACTAATTTGTTTTATTCCTAGTTTATTATTTTATTGTCCATGAGACTTTGTTTTTAGGACATTTGAACTTCATATTGAATAATATTTTTTTTTTTTCTTGTTAGAAGTACTTTTGCCTTCTACGGTTTATCGAAATAGCCTATCTTCTATCAAGTGCATCTATCAAGTGCATCAAATAACGTTCATCTAGACGATCAAAAAAAAAAAAAAAAAAAAATAACGTTCATCTAGAAAACTTAAATATCATCAAAACCAAAGAACACCACCTAAATGGTTTAAAGATACTTATCAAGGATATATCTAAAAACATCAGACATTCTGGGATCAAATACTAGTCAATTCACGACTGCTATTTCGCCAATAGAATCTCGAAAACTACATAGCGGATGCTCTGGCAAAACCCGAAAACCTGGACAAGCCGTCACGCGCAAGGACCTGCGGGTCCCCCTGTTCAACCTGGGAAGACAGCAACAAATAACCAACTTAGCGAGTTTCTATAATTTAACGACTGCATGTTGTCCAAGTTCCTATTTGGCCTTTTCTCAGTGTTAGCTCACCGATAATTATGCTTTATTTTGTTTTTTTTTTTTTCTCATTTATGTTTCAAAACTGAAGGGGTCGAAAAACATGAGTATACAAACCAGTATCCCTTGATCCAAAACGAAGATGTTGTCCATGGTTACAACAGTGGAAATGCGATGAGCAATCATGAGTACAGTTCTGCTTTGGCATTCACTCGAAATCGCTCTCTGCAGCTTAGAAGCTGTTTGAGTGTCCACATTGGCCGTGCACTCGTCCATGCAAAGTACCTGAAGAAATCCATACATCGCTGTCATGAAAATTTTCCTTAATTTAACTGAATTAATTTCAATATAATTACGAAGCCTACTCTAAAGAATTTATAACTATTTACATAATTACAAATTATTCTCGAAGTCTCTATCTATGTACCTTGGAAGATTTGAGAAGTGCACGAGCAAGGCACAGAAGCTGTCGTTGCCCGACAGAAAATGTAGTTCCAGATTCCTTTACATGGATTTCCAATCCCCCAGCAGCTTCAATCTCCTCCTTGAGACAGCATTTTTCTAGAATGTTCCATATTTTCTCATCGCTGCTCATTTCGAATGGATCTAAATTGGCCCTGAAAGCCCATGTGCAGGTAAAACATATGTGCATATGAAACAGCCTTTTCATTAGGTACAAAAATATCATCATGCATTTTCACCTCAAATGAGAAGGCAAAAAATTCAACCATGAGTGGCTTCTATAAATTATTTCATACTTGCGTAATGTGCTTCGCTCTACCTTAATGATCCTTCGAACAAGAAAGGGCTCTGAGGAACAATAGCAATGCTAGACCGAAGATCTCTAACGGGAACTCGAGCAATATCTAACCCATCCACTAGAACACGCCCACCACAAACCGGGTTGAGACGAAATAAAACATTCAAGATGCTCGATTTTCCAGCGCCCGTTCTTCCAACAAATCCAACCTGATCCAATGCCAGTCCGGGTACGTATTTTCAAACTCAGAAGTCAATTCACAAAAACATTATTAACCATGAAACGGAAATGAAGCCAGTGAATTTCGACTTGAAAGATACATATTAGCTGGAACGAGAGCTGCTTAGTAATCTTTGGGGGTTTGTAAAAAAAAAAAAAAAATAATAATAATAATAATAATAATAATAATAATGTTTGTAGAGAGCAAAATATGTAATATGGTTGACGGTTGACTAACCCGACTCCCTGCAGGGATACTAAAAGAAAAATTCGATAATGCTGGGGGCAAGGATGGCATATATCTTAGTGTCACGTTATGAAACTGTATCTCTCCTTTCAATGGCCAGTTAGGATTTAACGGTTCACCGGACAGCTTTTCCTGAGGGATGTCCATGTACTACAGTGTTGAAAAAAAAAAAAA
>CACSLK010027751.1:9020897-9033313 GCA_902706635.1 Striga hermonthica | reverse complement strand
ATTTGTCGAGAATTGTTGATGATGTTGAGGAGATGTGATGATGATCATGACTAGTATGCCTTGATGAAACTTGATGTTGTGTTTTGTTGGACATTATTTGCCTTGTGAGGTTTGAGCCTTATTTTGTTTCCTTGAGAGATGTTGGTCGAATTCTTGTTGATCAGAACTTGCTTTGAGTTTATTTTGAAATGAATTGATTAAAGTAGTGAATTGTGAAAATAATTGAGGCATTTCTTTGACATTGCTCGTTTAGCCTTTTTCTTTGACCCTTGATGTGAAAATATTCATTAGTAGCCCGTTGAGCCTGAATTGTATTTCTTGTCAACCGGTTTGATTGAATTATTTGAAGATTTGACAATGCATTTCTTATGATGACGGAGCTTTTAATATGTGTTTGGAGAAGGTGTATAATTTGTTGGAGTTGCATTTTGGGTACTTGACAAAAAAAAATAATTAAAAAATAAAATATAAAAAAGAAAAATAAAAAATTGGGGACTCGCAAGACGGACGGAAAGGATTCTACACTGCTTACTTATAGATTTTTTCACGAGTAATGAGTATTGGGAAACTACTCTAGGAAACTTGGATGACCTCCAATGTTTAAACCTAGAGAATGTTGTCCTTACGTCTCGGTTTTGTTAGGAAAAAAAAGCAAACCCCCTTTAAAAAAAAGAAAAAAAAGAAGAAAAAGTCGAGTACTTGAAGTGCAATTCAGTTGAGCATGTATGAGTGTTGTATGGAGCCTTGATGGGAATAATGGATTTTTATGCTTATTTTGGATAGGTGGTGAGGTTTCGAGTAGTTTATATGCTCGAGGATGTGATTGTCTATTTGGACCACTTTATCTTTATATTGTTCCTTTCTTTGATGCCTACAATGCAAACTCGAAAGTCCTCTTGATTTATAGTTCATGATCTTTAATTGTTTTAGAGTATGAATAGACGATAAGCAAGCTTATGTTGATGCATGATGATCGACCAATTTGAGCGTCCCAGGTTTATACTCATGAAAGATATCGAGTGAGGCATTTATATATTATATTCCCGTACTCGAGAGTTATCTTTTCAAAATGTTACATTCGAGTGTAGTTGAGGTATGCGTGATTGGTCATTGGAAGTCCACTTGGCTAAGTTGATTAATTTGAGGCTTGTCTTATCTGAAACTATTATCCATGCTCGTTTGCTTGTTTTCGTGTCTTTTCTTTTCTTTTTGTTCGGGACGAACAAAGGTCTTAGTGTGGGAGAGTTGTTTGTCCCATTTTTGTTGGTTTTTTCGTCATCTTTTTGTCTTTCTTTTCCCCCCATTTTGAGTCGTTTAGTTGAGTTTTAGTTTATTTTATCGTTTATTTTGTGTGTTGCTTAATTTTGGTTTTTCTGGTATTTTCTCGGTCGTTTTTCGGTTGTGTGTTGTTTTTGGTGGACAGGTTGTAGGATTCGGGAAGATTTGTTTTCCGTGATAAATGGACCGGGTGAACATATTTAATAGAATATCTCGTTGGCAACACAAGGGAGAAAACGGAACTAAATTCGGAGGTTGGACGAGCTCGAACGGATATAATACGCGAAGTAATGCACTTAGACCCACGAGACTTCGAGTACCGAGCCGCACCAGTCAGCTCCCCTCGCCCGCGCCGCGACGCTGCCACGACCTGGACAGAAGGTAAGATTCTTCCCGCCGCGCCGCGACTTGTCCCACGCCGTGAGAGAAGTTCCAGTCATCGCGCCGTGCCAACGCCGCGAGTTGGACAGAACCTGCGTCCCTTACCTGCCGCGCCGCGTGACTGCTCGTGCCGTGAAGAATCTGCCCCCGTCGCGCCGTGAGAATACCCCACGCCGTGCTGTCCGTTCCGCCGCGCTGCGCTGAAGCTCCGCGCCGCGAAGACGAGGTCTGCATCGCGTCGTGATGTCGCCGCGAGTTGGACAGAGACCTCAAGCTTCCCGCTCTTCCGCGCCGCGTTACTGCTCCACGCCGCGAGAAGTAATCTTGCCGCGCCGTGACAAGATGCCGCGCCGCGATGCCTGGTGGTGCCCCGTCCTCGAGTCTTTTCCACGCCGTGACCATGTCTCACTATAAATATGAGATCGGGAATTCAACACATTATTCATTCTTTTACGAACAAAAACACCGAAACCCTAGTTTCTCATCTCTTCTCTCGTTCTTCACTTTCTTTCCATCGTTTTGAACGGAGAATAAGGATTTGAACTTGGATTTGGCTATTTCTTTTGGAATTAATCTTGTTTATCGAAGGCGACATTTGGATTTTATCAATCGTAAGATTTCTTTTAACTTTATCGTTAATTATGAATTCTTGGGTTGTGATGAATGCTTTCGTTGTTTATTCGAGCATGAGTGGCTAAATCTTTATGCTAGGGAATAGGGGATCGATGCTTTGAATTTGTTTGTGATTGTCGGGCTCAAGATTGTTCTATTTATGCGATTCATGCTTAATTAGGATTTTCAATTCATGCTTGAATGTTGAGAATTATTGAAGAAGTGACACTTCGATTTACAATTGCTTGTTGATTGAATTTGATTTGTTCTCGCGTGATATTGTTAACTCTATATCGACTAGTTGATTAAACATCTTCTAGGATTATTTAATCGGCTCTTAGAACCGAAAGGGAAGGAGTCGGTCAAAATAGATTCGCATGAACTAGGTTTGTTCGTAACTGTATTGCCTAGGAGTTATTTGACTCATTAATTTGCCGTTCTAGTTTATTCTCTTGTTACGAATAGTTATTGAGAATGAATGCTTGATCAGGTAGGTTATTCGAATTTCTTGGCTGAACAATCGCTTGCCCGGTAGTTGTATGTCGAACCAAAGCAGGAATCCCCGACTCCCTAGCTTCTTAATCCTTATTTGTTCTACGTGATCGTCTGATATTTACTTGCTTTATTTTAGTTATTTGCAGTAGTTGATAATCAAAACCAAACTTTGATTTAGCATGTTTAGGATTTTTATATCTTTCATTCGTGTTTGAATAAACGCACACAGTATTCCGGCTAACCTTCCTCGTGAGACACGACCCCGTGTCGAATCTTTTGATTCTACTCTGGTAAAAATATTTACAACACTAAGTCTATGTCATGGAGAAAACGTTCGAATTTTATTTCGAAAAGGAAATATTATATTAAGTCTAAGTCTCGATTTATTATTTTAATCGAGTATTAGAAACGTTCAGAATTTATTTAATTTCCGAACGAGTCCAATTTCCGGGCCCATTTAATCGGGCCATTTTATTTCGGCCAATTGGCCCAATTATTTAATCGAGACATCTTAAATCCTAGGCGAATATTTTATTAATATTAGTTGATCAACACAAACTCAATGGCTATGATTGAGTTTCACGTACTCATTTTAAAAGTTGTCCTCATTTGATAACTCCAACTGCTATATTTCCAATAATTTTTTACCGTAAAAATTTCCATTGGAATATACAATTTATGTTGGAATTATTATTTCCACCACTGTTGGAAAATCTACCGTTGAAATCGTCAAAGTCCAATGTAAATTCCAATGGAAAGCTCATTCTTGGAATATTTTGTTGGAATTTCCGTTGGAATCCATTAGAAAATTCAAACGAAAATAATAACATTGAAATATCCATTGAATTTGTCATTGGAATTCTTACGAAATATATTTCCGTTAGAATTTCATCATTTTCTATGTAGTGTAATAATAAAAACTAGCAAGAAATATGTGCAGTTATTTCTTGAAAAAACTTTTCACAAATAAATTGTACTAAAAATAAACACTTAATTATTTATATTATATCATAAATAAAAATACTTTTCTTTTCTGATTCATTAATTCATTATTTGTTTTAAATTATTTGATATTTTCATTGTTTAGTTATTAGAATACATAGTAGCATGAACAATGTGTGTGTTGATTAATAATTCATCAACGATTTTTATGAGAAATATAGCGTGTATGAAGTCCACAATAAACCAATGAGGTGGCTAAATTCTATTGGCTTATAAGTAGGGGAATGATTCCGTGAAAATGAACCACGGGACTTAAGACTTTTCCTTAGTTTATATTCAAAGAAGTACACTACACGTCTTTTTTTAAAAAAAAAATTAAACAAAAAATTCAATTCAAAAAAGTTTTTTTTTTAATAAAAAAAATCCAGCGCGGTGGGGAAGGGGGGGAGATTGAGGCTGGATCCCAACTTGCATATAGTCACGACCCTAAATGGTCCAAAAAAGTCACAGGTCTACAAAAGTACAATAAAAAACTGAAAGAAAGAAAAAAAAACGAGAAAAGGAAAAAGACAACAGCCAAAGTTACAACTTCATGAGAAAATAGTTCGATTTTTCTTATTCCTCATGCTGCGCCTAATCCGTTTTTTTTTTTTTCGAAAGAGTCGGTGTAAATCTGGAGACAATGGGGCGGGACAGAGGGGGAGAAGAGAGCAATGATTGGTTTTTTACGCAAGTTTAGGGCGACAGTGAAGTCATCTTCAACTTCAAAAAAAGGGAAGTGAGTGGTCTTAGAGAGTCCGGTTCAAAAGTTGATTTCACATATTTGTACAAAAAAAAAATTAAAACAAGAATTGTATGTGCATATTAAATCCCTTTTAATTTAATTTTTTTTAGTTGAAATTCAAACAATTTTGGAATTCACCTTAATCCCTAATTTTAGTTGAAATTTTTTCAGTCAGTTTGATAGTTATGTACTTTTTTTTTGGTACAGGGACCTTCCGGTTTCTGGATCCACAATAGAATTGACTAATCCGGAATCAAGCCGGGTAGGACCACAAGGGCGGCAAAGCTCTCCCTCAAGAGTTTTAACACTGCTGCATTCTCAGGGCTCGAACACGAGACCACTGGTTAAGCTGGAAGAGACCCAAGTCATCTCATCCAAGCGCTCTTGGTATATAGTTATGTACTTTAGCCCAAGTTTTGTTGATTTATTTCGCTTTTTTCTCCTGTTTTGTGGGCTAAAAACGTAGAAATTGTGGTCCAAACAAAATCCGCAAAAACACGCTTACAGCTACTTAGTGAATCATGCGTTGCAGATAACGTCACCGCTTTCTTAACCACTCAATCCCCACAACCGTTCATCTTTCCCTCCACTCACGCGCCCACGCGTTTAGATAACCCGACCTCGCCGCCTCCCATGGCCGTTCACGCGGCGGCCGTAGTTTCTGCGTTCACAAAAACGGCTTCCCCCATTCTCTCGTATTCCATAGGCATCTCTCACCAGCGGAGAATTTTTGTTCCGATTTCTTCTATTCCTCCGCCTCCGTCCAGACACAGCACCACCGCAGCTCACGTCGGCAGGAAGAGGGATATTAGCGCAAGAGCCGCTAAATCCGAACCGGGAGTTGACCCGAAGCTCGGCGTTGCGGTTTACAAGCCTAAATCGTACGAAGTTCTCGTGTCCGACGCTGCCGTTTCCCTTTTCTTCGCCCTGCAAGACGGAAAAACCCGTCTCGAAATTGAGTTCCCGTGCGTACAAATCTCTATCCTATTTCATGAGTAAATGTAGTGCTTTGAATTAGCTCATTTTATCTTGTATTTACTACTGAGCAGTTGAATTTTGTAGTGCTTCGAAAAAGCTCGAATTATATCTTTGTATACACTGTTGGGCAGTAGAATTTTGTAGTGCTTTGAAGTAGCTCGAATTCTATCTTTGCATTCACTATTGGGCAGTAGAACTTTGTAGTGCTTCGAAATAGCTCGAATTTTATCTTTGTATGTGTCCTGCTTTTCAAGGATTTCTGTTGCTTGACTTGCTTATAGTTGTGCAGTATGTGTGTTGTGAACTCTTTACAATTGGTTATTTAGTAGTTTGACGTCACTTAAATGGCGGATGTGGTTCGTCCACGAGTTTAAGAAATTTGGTTGTTTTTTGAACTGGTGAAACTGATTGTCGTTTTTCCTACAAAAATAAGTGAACTGGAACTTTAAGTTCGTTGCTCTATAATAACATTGTTTTAGGATTTAATGAGGGGTTTCTAGACTTGAGGTGTTCTACTTAGGCCATGTGATATTTTTAAATCTTCTTGTTGGTTTCTTGATTGAGTTCTCATTTTTATTCTGACACTTATCTATCCTTTTCCACATTGACATTGTACTGGATGCATCATCAGTCCATTGCCCAGCAATATTTCTTCTTATAAGGTATCTTCTTAGTTCTCAAGTGCACCTTTTCTATCAATACATAAATCTTTCAGAGATTGCGTTTCCTGTGTTGCAATAATGGTTATTATTTCACATTTGGCCTCTTAGTACCAGCTAAAAAGTGCTAACTTAGACATGATTTTTGGATGAGGCCTGTCAATAGAAATCATTTATCATGTGTTTGTTTTTCTCAAAATTGATGAAAATGTGAAGGGTTCGTCTGATGAATTCAGTGATGCCAACATTCAACTTGCATTGGCAGTTGTTAGAAAGCTGCAAGAGAAGCAAGAAACAAAAGCCTGCATTGTAAGATAGAATATTTTTTCCTTTCATATATATTTACTTGGGTGTGGAGATATTATTATTATTATTATTATTATTATTATTATTATTATTATTATTATTATTATTATTTCAAAGGAGCAGACTTTGTGATGTAAATTTATCATTTTTAGGTGTTCCCTGATAAGCCCGAAAAGCGTAGAGCGTCAGATATTTTCAAAGCAGCTTTTGACTCGGTAACTGAGTTATTACAAAAATTCTAGTTCTTTATGTGTTCTCTTTACTTTTTGTATTTATTCTTAATATCATTAAAATCTCCTGCTTTGTCACCTACGAAGAAGGCAAATAATTGGTGAATCTGTTGGCCCTGCAGATTAAGGATGCTGATTAATTATGTATTATATAGTTTCACATTTAATGTACAATGCTGCTTTCTAATTAATGATATAGCAATGCCCTTTCATAATGCAAGCAATAGATTTCCTGCTGTGCAAAAAGAATTTACACCATCCACAGCATCACTGGTATTTGTAAAATATCAGGTAAAGATCTGGATTGTTCAGTTCTAAAACTTCCAACAGTTTCCTGCTATTTAATCCAATAATTAGTAGGTCAAATCTTTCCTACTTCGTTTGATAGCTTTTTCAAAGTTGTTCTCTGTTTACAAAGCGGACTGTATATTTGGGTTTGTCTTGCTTGTACCTGAGAAAGCACATTTGACATTGACGGCTTTCCACGTGTTGTGAAAAGCTTTTTAAAGGATGGAGGCAATAGTGGCAATTAAGGAAGGCAATTACTTCAATGCATCATGTTAGCATTTTAGTTTAAAGCTTCAGGACAGGGTCTTAAAAAATTCTTCTTGCAATGGGCATCCTATGTTGCCTGAATCCCACTTTTTGGGTCTTTACCATTCAAAAGTGGCGTATACAATTTATTTGTTTTTATTATTTATTTTTTTTTTTCTTTTCAGATTGATGGTATAACTGTTGGGTCCTTGGATGATGTACCTTGTGGAGCGGTCACAACATTCTTCAAATCCATCAGAGACACTTTGGATTTTGACTTTGTGGACGAAAATGAAGGTTGGTTTCATAAACTTGCATACTTCCATTCAACTTGTAATTCTTACATACCTAACAGGATAGCTTCCTCTTTTTAATACATTGAACTGAATTAATTTCTCACTTCAGTCATGAGCATACTTAACTCGAGCAGACTTCATACATACAAAATTTCTTGTCTACTTTACTGAACTTGGTAATCTTATAAAAAATTATGTCTTTAATATTTTATTTCTACTGCAGGTCGTTGGCAATCTGATACACCACCATCACTTTATGTTTTCATAAATTGTAGCACAAGAGATTTGTCTGTAATAGAGAAGTATGTGGTATGGTATCTTCTTCCTTTTCTCTTACTTTCATGTTCCATGGCATGAATCAAACCCCAAGAGTGTATTTCCATTGGATAGTGCAGGAAAAATTTGCTTCCTCCACCCCAACTGTTCTCTTTAACTTGGAACTTGACACATTGCGGTATGTGAAACCTCCATAATTTAGGTGGATTTTTGTTTTTCTCTCCCTTTCTTTTGGTTAATATCTTTTAATGTGTGTGCGCAGTGCTGATCTAGGCCTTTTAGGATTTCCCAGCAAAGATTTGCATTATCGGTTTCTTTCTCAGTTCGTTCCCGTTTTCTACATTCGAACAAGAGAGTATTCGAAGGTACTTCCCTTATTTTTCTTAATTCTTTGGGATTCTAGTTTTGTATGTTTGATTTTAAGCTGGAATGATTTTAGTACTCTTAATTGTGAAAGACAATTGCTGTGGCACCTTATGTGGTGAACTATAATGGAGCATTATTCCGCCAATATCCAGGTGAGTCAGGATAATGTATGATTTCTATTTTAATTGCACCATGAATAAAAAAAACATTTATGTGAAACATGAATAAACGAGTTTATATCCCTACAATTGTCTTCTTGTTTGTAACTTGAAGGTGCTATAGCAGCTTTGGTATTTGGATCTCTTTCTGGATCCAAAAGCCTCATACAGGACATTGAATATCACCTTAATGGAATGAAGTGTTTAAAATATGTAAATTTTGCTTCTAAATAAATTCTTATCCTTTAGTGTCCACATCTTGAGTTTTGTTGTTTGGTCATTTTGGAGTTTTGAACTTACCACACAACCTCAAATTCATGCCACATCTCCTTTCAGGGCCTTGGCAAGTGATGCTGAAACAAGGGGACAATTCTTATGCTTGCGTGGCTGAGAGTGCAACTCGTTTCACTCTCGGTGAAGTAAATATACTTTCACCATCATGAATATGCCTTCCTGCCAACTCATAAAACAAGGCTTCCTGATTTTGATTTCCTTTTATATGTTAGACTAAGGAAGAGCTTTTGAGAGTCCTTGGACTAAAGGAGGAAGAAGGAAGCTCACTAGAATTCCTCCGAAGAGGTTATAAGGTAGTCGTCACTCTTATCTTTTTCCCTTTGTGTTACTTGACTCTGAAATATATTTCTAGGATGCCCGCTCTCTCTCTCTCTCTCTCTCTCTCTCTCTCTCTCTCTCATAACTTTTTTTACCTCGTGTGGTATGTGGTGAAAAGTGAGCCTGATTTTGCAGAGTGCCACTTGGTGGGAAGAAGATGTGGACTCGGAACTATATTCTGCATGGCGCAGTTGAACGGGCTTTTATAAGTTCAGAATATAATTGCAGAAATTTACTGGTATGAAATTGATTGCCTTTTCTACTACAAACAATTGCCATGCTCATATTGTTTCATTGGGTTCTTTAAAATGATGGGAATAAAGTGGTGATATATCAGTGTGCGCCACAAAAGTCAAAATAATCCTTTGACATGAATAACTAGAAATGAAAATTAGATAAATATCCGCCATGTCCTCATGGAAAGGTACAGTAAATAAAAGATGTGTGTTTCACCAGTTATTAAAAGGAGATCGAAACGAGATAATTATAGTGTAGCAATCTCCTTGCAACTTAATATTTATAAGAGACAAACGCTACTGTTTGCTGCTTGATATTTGCACGATGAAATGCCATAGTTCTTATTATGTTCTACTTTAAATTTGAGTTTGAAATTGTATATTTATTTACTGGAAGAGTACGACTATTTAACTATTAGGCTTCCTCACCGAACACCTATCGAAAACAACTATGAGCACGTGTTTCACCCTCCACGACGTGAGGAAACAAGATGTGTGATTCAGATATATACAAAAATTCTGTGAAGCCAGCCGATGCCTCCTACAATAAATTTAGAACACTTATCAATACACTATTTGTAAATAGTTACATATGACTCCATAAGTTGTGTCATTCAATCACTCCGTAAGTTGTATTATTCGATGGCTCCATAGCAAAACTGGTCATATATATTTGTATTTATTCGATGGCTCCATAACAAAACTGATCATATATATTTGTATTTATTTATTTGTATTTATTCGATGTACTACGATGTATTTATTTATCATGTCTCATGTCTGGTTGACACCTAAAGTGATCATTCATTTTTGGGATAGAATGTTCAATTAGCATCTCTTAAATGATAAAGGTAACACCCCAATACATTAATTCCTTTTACTAAATGATGCATTGAATACCCCATTAAGTTGCATCAATATAACTTAATCTCCAGGAATTTGAGGACACATTTATTTAAATAAAAAACCACTGGCCCTAAAATATTTACAAACATACATATATAAGAAAAAAAAAAGAAAAGGCTGATGAGAATGAGTCTCTCTTCCCTTTTCATACTTAGTCTACTTGCTCTGATGCCGTTTGCAGCAATAGGTACGTATGAATCTCTAATTGTTATCAATAATTTATGCCGTTAAATGTACGAATTGTTTGCATTGTTTTTAGCAGGAAAAACGGAACTCGGTACAACGACCTTCACTTGCAAGGCTGCAAACAGAGAAAAAGCCGAGGCAGATTGTGTAGCCGAGTGTAAGGGTTTCCCATTTTACGCTAAGACTGGTGAGTGTCAATGGGGTTGGTTTTGGCTGTGGGGTTCATCGAATTTAGGCCCGTGTGTATGTTACGTCTAAAAAATACACATTATTCTTGAAGAAATTAGTATATCTTTTAAAGAAAGCTTCAAATGTCAAATTTACAGGTAAGGCAATGTGACACTTTTTGTGAAAAATCACGTAGTTTTGTCTTTATTCGTTACCCGTTGAATCATGGAAATGGATCTGTGAATAATAATATATCTTTCTGTGAAGTTGAAAGGGCAAATAAGATGATTTAAAACGTGCGAAACACAGTTGGACAGTATTAGTTGTTACATAATTATACTTTTTTTTAATTATATGCATACTTTTAAATTGTATTTCATTGCATAACATAATTATTATGTATTTTTATTACAAATGTAATTATAAGGGTGAACAATGGTGCAGTTCGGTGCAAACTCGCCCAGAACACCACGAAACAAAAATTGAACCTATTAGAAACTTGGGGAAAAACCAAAGCAAAGTGAAACAATTTTTTTTTTTTTTTTAATAAACAAAGTTAAACTGCTCTAAAATGGACTGTTCGACTAGACTCTCAGTTTTGCCTTGGTTTTTCTATATATTTATTTTGGGAAATGCTATGGTCCCGTAGAATCATTCCGTCGAGGTTTGAAATCGTTAGATCAACATGTAACCGTCAGAGATAGTTGATATAACAGTTACAAACCTCGACAGAATGGTTCCGTAGCGAGACTGTTGCATCTTCCATTTATTTTTACTTTGGTATGGTTCTGACAAAATAAAAAACCATACTCACGAAAAATAGTCACGGAACCGCACTGCAATGTAAGTAAACCCAAATACCCAATCGAAACTGAACCAAAAAAATTTCAATTTATAAAAAATAGAACCGAACAGTACCGAATCACACAGTTCAATTCGATTCTTTTCAGCTTTGACTTTTGATTCGATTTTGTTCACCCTTATGTATGATGGACCAAATCATGTAACGATTGATCCGTCTTTAGTGCTAAAATATTACCAAGTTTTGGCTTTTTCTGGAGCAGGCAGTCTCGTAGTTCTTATGAAGTCTTTTTCGTAAACATACGATCACCAAGCTTTGCCATGATTTGACATTGGAAAATAGAAAAAATAAAAATAAAAATAAAAAATAAAAAAAGTCAAAAAAGCACGTTTTCAATTAACTCCGTGAAACTTAAAAGCGTATTGCTTGAGCATTATCATCAGCGTTCTTCAAGAGAATTTTTCAGCAAAAAATAATTGTTCTGCAGTCAATATCATGCGATCTGAAAAATCAATTACGCGTACTTATAAAAAGAAACAGTTTACGTATTTTAATGGGGATGACTACAGTCTCGTTACAGAATGGTTCCGTGTTTCACCATTGAATGCACGTGTAGATTATGTAGTATAGATAATTTACGGTAACAAACACTGATGGAATCATTCCGTTATCGAAATTGTAGTAGTTCCCTATATTAATAAGGCCAATAAGTTTTACGTAGCAATAATATAGATTAATGATGTTAAATTTCTGTCAAAATACGAATATTAGAAGAGCCTAGGGCTGCACATTCGGTCGAAACCGAACCGAACCGACCGAATTTTCGGTTATCCATTATTGAAACCGAAAACCGAATCGAAAACCACGGTTCGGTTCGGTTTCAGACCGAAAATAAAACGGTTTTATCGGTTCGGTTATCGGTTATCCGATAAAATAGAGAAATGACAAATAAAATGTGCAGCTCAGAATCATATCATATACATAAAAAAAAGGAAGAACATGTATGCAGCTCAGAATCATATCATAGACATAAAAATTAATAAAAAAAAAACAATCACGAACTTGGATTGGGTTGGTGCCATATGAGCAGGAACATAAGAAAAAAAAAAAATCACAAGCAGGAAGGAGCGAGGCAATTTGAGATTTCAGACTTCAGAGTCGTCGACTGATCGAAGACGGAGCGTGTGATTGTGTGCGTCGTGCGGGGAGGA
>CACSLK010027751.1:8952011-8964601 GCA_902706635.1 Striga hermonthica | reverse complement strand
CTCGTGGCATTGTTTGTGTGTGCACGTCTCAAAAAAAAAAAAAAGATTAAATTGGTTGATTTGGCTGTTCTAATAAGCTTTGATGAAGTAAGAAAGGTTTTCTTTTTCTCTTATTAAAAGGGGGATCAATAGTGCTCTTACCTCCCCTCCTTGGTGACTCGAACCCATGAAGTAAGAAAGGTTAACTCTGCTTGAAATGCAGAGTACCAAATGACTTTCATCAAATCTTGGTTCCGAAATACAATTGAGTGAAACACATGTGAACCGAGAATAGAATAGAAAATCTTGATACATTTTTTTTTGACTTCTGCTTTGTCTAGTTTGGATTTATAGTTTATCCTTTATGTGGAGTTGTTTTCTTGGTTTTGAGCTTCATAAAAGGAGAAGCTAGCTCTAACGTAACTTTGTTTGTTGAAGGCGCAAAGCATCAATCTCATCAAGATTACATGGAGAAGGCCGATAAAGCTAGGAGTGCACGGCTTTCCGCTAGTTCATCCATGCCTAAATGAAGAAGACAAGGAGCCTCTTCCTTTTCTTTCTTTTTGTTCTTTTTGTATTTATTTATTTAGGGAAATTGCTTTCTAGATGATGGCAGCCTTTGTTTTTGTCCTATGAAATTACAGGTTTTTGTACAAACACCTGGGAAATGAGCTATTCGGAAGTTTAGGACATTTTCCTGTTTTACACTGATAAGCATGTACAATTGTCAGGGTTCCGTAGGTTGTATTTAGATAGAGGTATCTGGAGTAAGCATATCAATCTCGTCAGAAATTCTATGGAACCTCCCTTATGGAGCCATTCATATTTACGACATGTATCTAATGCGTATTTAATGCAAGACACATGTCAATACACAATTTGTGAATAACTATGAATGTCTTCATAAGCCGAGTCATCAGATGGGTCCATAGCAAAATCCGTCAATCTCGTAATAGTAAGTCAATTAAGTTTTGTTAAGAGCTGAGTTAGTGATCTTATGGGGTTTTTTTTTAGGAAATTTTGCGAGCTCTTGATAAATTGAAATTCCACAAAATTTAATCTTAATCTATTTTTCTTTATTAAAAGTTTCAAGAAAAAGTACCTTCATATCAAATTTTATTTATTTTAGAAACTATAAGCCTGCATCATACAATCACTTCAAATGATATTTAAATTTACACTTTAAAACATAATGTTTTCATCTCAATTACAATTGAGTTATAAGAATGACTCGGGGCCCGAGCGCAGGTACTTCCTTTCTTCCTAACCCATCTCAATTACAATTGAGATATAAGAATAACTCGGGGCCCGAGCGCAGGTACTTCCTTTCTTCCTAACCCATTCTAATATCGGGGACTAAAAAATATGCAATCCATAATAGCCGTAATCGCAAGCGCAACCTCTTTTCGACCTAAACACTGGCAGTTTCCAAGTTTCTATGTAGAGCTTCTACAACGGCATCACTCTTCGATACTTAAAGAACCATAAAAATGCAGAAAAAATTACGGCCCCACAAACTCCGGTTATTATTAGGACCCATTTGAATGCACCTGGGCTGTCAAACATTGGTATCTCAAAATTCATGCCAAATATCCCGGCAACCACTCCAAATATTGCGACGACAAAAGTTGCGGTAGTCAATAACAACTCAAATTGTATAAGCTGGTTTCGAACATTGTCCTGCACACAGTTCATGCGGGTGTCATTAATCATCTCTCTAAGCTTCCAATTTTACCAGACATGTTTCATTTTAGACAATTCACACAGACAAAAGCCACTCAAAATTACAAAATGCCCTATATTGGGGTTCATTGTTGTTTAACAATAAACCCTTGGTAGGTGAACTTTTGGTAATATGAAGGATTTCAACTAGTGTGCAATGGTGCTCCAAACTTAACAACAGACTCTCAACAAAATCAAAACTCACAATGGTGGCAAAATTGGAAATCCACACAGATATACGTTCACCATACTGTATTTAATTTATATGACAAAAAATTTCTATATAAGCAAATCATGAGTTTGCAAGAGGCTAATCTCCCAACTTGTTTTGCGTTTTACTGAAACAAAAGTTACCAAGGAAGGGCACACATCGAGGGGGCATATGTAATTCTCTGAAACGACAATGGATTTTCCTTTTCTTCATTCATTAAAGTTCAAGCTCATATATAATATTTTCAACTATCCCGAAAATATATCAAAATTTTTAACTCAAACAGGATGAAAACAACTTTTAATGTTAACAAGTTTCTTGAAACAACAATTAGCCTTATACAAACAGAAGGCACAGTCCGAATCAGTCTTACGGTAGATTAGTATTCATAAGAATACCATTCATGAAAATCATCGAACACATTTAGAGCAGGCCATTTTGGACATGATATACTGCACCCCATTTAAATCATACCTTTAACGTTGATATTAAAGGCACTAAAATTTTCTCAATAAAGAACAAAAAACAAGGGGATAAAGAATAGATACATACCAGCTGAATGTTGATGAAGTCTTCCGTATCATCAATATACTCCTTCAGCTGAAAAAAAAAAATCAATAAAACCTTTTCCTTAGTGAAAGACCTGTAAAGCAGATAAACAATACAGAAATAATGGACACATGGCCATTATACCGAAGTCAATTTATTAAGGGTGCTGTCAATGACAACAAAGTAGGCCTCCAACAACATCTCAAGCTCCTCTATACTGTTCGTGGCACTTTCTGAGCTCCTCACACTTTCATGTCTGCTTCTTGCTATGCTCAGGCATTTGTCGAGTCTCCTGCTATCAGGTGGGGATGAGACTGGGGAAACAGGTGCCGATATTGACAGATCATTCGAACGATAGCCCATCAGGGATTGATCACCATAGAAAGATGACTCCATGTGTTTTTTCTTTTCGGTAAGATACATTTCAGCCATGTCACCATCATCATCCATTAGCTGCTCTATCTCATCCCTGACCTAGATGATAAAATTTACGGGTTAATTAGGAAACTTGAAGGTTAAGCACAATGAAAAATGAAGGAAAAATAAAGAACTGAGTTGCTGTAATTTAAAATTGCAATATCCCACAGTATTTGTGAGGTAAGCACAGGTGCCAAAGCCTGATGGGGCATTAAAAATTTCAGAAGTCGTACTGGGTTCTTCTTTTGTGAAAATCTAAACCTAGTGACTGTAATTATTTCACAGGAGGTAGATAAACGAGTTAAATACCTTTTGAACTCTCCGAGTCAGTGCAACGAGTCTGCTTTTTAGTCTACGGACTCGTTCCAAATTCAGCGTACTGATCTTTGAAGTGAGTTCATCCAACAGTGGGTACGCTTCGATCTCCAATTCTGCGGCCTAATTAAATTTACAGATTTCAGGATGATAAATTTAGGGGATACACATTGAACCAATATATTGAATGAATCGTACAGGTAATAGATCTCAAGATTCTAACAGAACAGAGAGGTTCTCTACGCAGAAGAGACAAAGGAACCTCGTAAGAAACCAAGGTTTTGTTGCATGTACCTGAGAATCCAGAAAAGTGCACGCAGCCTCCAACGCAACCTCAAGAGCTCTGAACTCAAATGGCAAGTAATCAGGTGACACATTTCCATACATATTATCGAAATTCCTACTTCCTCCTCTCCTTCTGCTCAATTCTGGGCCTTCAGGCTGCCAAATATCACCTACACCTACAGTCTGTAACCGTCTCTGCAATTCCACCACATACTGCAGCACATAGCTATCTAGCGAATTCAACAAAAAAACCTCATCTGCAGTGATTATACACCGAATCTGCTCAAGATTTACAACGATTGCCTTCTCCCTGCCGAGAATAGTCGAGGGGTAAACGAATAAAGGGTCTAATAACCTAAGGTCACGTGCTGGAAGATCACAACGGCGCATCATAGAGAACTTGTCGACTTCAATCACTTGGGAGTTTCCAGTAACATCGACACATATCCATGACCGAAGGCCCTGCCCACGTTTCTTAAGGCCTGAAACATCTACTCCTTGGAATGGGAGACGGCCTGAGGCGGACGGCCTGTACGAAGAATCCCTGAGATTTATAGCAGAAGAAGGTTTTGTTGGGAGTAGACGTTCTTTGAGGTCTGTCATCCCAAGAGAGGTTCTGAACAACTGCAGGAAGGAAGATAATGTACATGAAACAGTGTTGTTGAAGACAGATATAAACAGAGCAAGGTTGTTTGTTCAAGTCTGGGCAAAACAAACAATACCAGTAGCCTTAAGGTTACTGACAGCTGCTTCTAGAGCCCCTAAATTAGTAGCTTCAATTGCTTTTTAATTGTATATATATTGAGAATACGTAATTTTCTTCTTCGCTTTTCCTTTTTCCGGTCAAACAGTTGACCAATTAAAAATATGTAAAGAAAACCAAAGGCTCATCATGCTGACCGAAAGAGTTTCAGAGATTAACTTGCTATTTTATTTTCATTCCCTTTTTACCAGCTGGTCATCTGAGCATAATCCCTATTCTTCACAAAGATAGCTTAATTATAGTCCATAATGTTTGCTTAAACCATGTTGATTTTATACATCAATCTATTAACGGATCAGATCTTCCGAATTTCGGCCACTGATCAAGTGAAAAACAGATGTATTATTTATTTGACATTTTTTCTCCTTGTGTCTTAAAGAGCATTTTGATGGTCCTCCAATTATATTAAAAATTGAGATACCAGAAATACTAAGTTAAAAAGTTATGAATCGTATGAAGTATTGGAGTTCATAAGTATTCGATTCATTTTCTAATGCATGCCTTACTAATAGGAAATTAACGACTGATAAGCGAGATAGCTAACAAAACTTTCCAGAATTAAAATAATGAAAGTATTATTTTAGATCAATGATGAGACGAACACAAACTTCCTGGACAAGGCATATCGTCTACTCAGATTAGAATTCTATAATCGCGCCACAATAAAACTTCATCACATGACTTTGCAGCTCAAAATTTAAACTGAAATGAAGGTTAAAAGAACACATCATATAAAATTCACTGATCGTCTCAATGTCCCTTCTCGTGAAAGGTCGATCTCTCCCAACATAGTATATAACAAAAGATGAGTGCACTCGAATAGTGATCGATTAATAACCATTACTCTTAATGAAAAAAAATGTAGCTATCTCCACTAAAACCCTGAAATTACTGAATCACCTAACACCAAGAAACCCAACCTTGGACTTCCAAACAAGACTGGTGCCAGAAACAAACATTGCCAGTAAGAATTGGAACAACTAAAATTACCGAACATAAATTGAATCATGACCGAACCTTTTCTCCTTACTCACAGAAGTAAATGAATAGACAGTAAAATTCATTCAGGATATCACATCGTCAAACACAAAATTCGGAGAAATTACCTCAATAACGGTAATAAAATTAGGGTTCCTCCAATCTGTACATCAATTGCCACAAAGGGATTCAAATGCCAAGAAACAGTCTTTAATCAAAACCCAGAATGATACCGATCGAAAAACGGTTGTGTTTATGAAGCTGTTGAAAGATTTAAAAGCTAAGATTTACAGGATACCTGGGTTATTGAAGAAGATAGTCGATTAATGATCTAAAAATAGTTGATTATCACGGCGTCTGAAGGAGAAGGACGACGAGAAAAATTGAGTAGCTGTTGATGAGAAGAAATAAATCACTGTCTCAGTTCTTATTAGGTCGATTGGGCGGCTAAACATCGTGGTATTTGGTTGTTCTATTTTATTGCATTAAGACTTATATGCATCTTATACTTTATACTAGTAATAACCCGTGCGATGCACGGGAAATTATAATCTATGGGCTTTTTAGAAGACAATTTTGTATATAAATTGGGTAATGATGCGATGATCATAAGATTAGACATATAAACATATAAATAAACTAAAAAAATCATATATTATTAAACATTTTTCTATATACAACATTATTGGTTTGATTCTTTGGTATATCATCTTATCCACAAATAAACATTTTTAAACCTTTTCGATTAGTGACATGGGAGACAACAATATATAACTGGTCATGACTGAACACTGTTTTCTTAAGAAATAAGCCAACATGAGATAATGATTGTCCATGTCTCTTGTTCATAGTCAGCAACATATAACTGGTCATGATTGAACACTGGTTTCTTAACAAATAAGCTAACATGAGATAAGGATTGTCCTTGTCTCTTTTTTATAGTCGTGGCGTAAGAAACCATATGGAGAACTGTCATATTTGTTTACATGTATATTTAACATGTGTTAGTATTATATTAGTTGTTTTGATAACCACAAAGTGTTGTTTTATTGTTGACTCTATCAATAACAAACTCTTACCATTGTAATGATAAAAAAAACGTTTTAAATTATGTTATGTTTTAAAATTTTAAATAATTGTTTTATTTTTTTTTATTTTTTATAATGCTAGAGTTATGTACCCAACTGCTCTTTTTATTATGTATAGATTATTTACTTGAATGTTGTTTCTTATAATTACTTGAGTAATGTGAGGTGTTGATATTATTTATTCCATTATTACGTTTCATAATCAACTCTTCCATGAAAAAAATTACAACATAAAAAAATATTATTATTTTTTTATGTATGGGGCTTTAATATTTACAATTAATTTCTAAATTATTTATTTTATACACTGTATTTGTTGTTCGGAAATTTTAATTATTACAAAATCATACAATTAGTTCTGCGTGGTTATATTATTAACTTAAACATTGAAAGACAAAAAAAATGTTTTAAATTAATTTCTTTGATCAAATGTATAGGTTTGATTTTGTTTTATTTAAAAAAATAAACTGATAAATGTTTGTTATAATTTACTTAACTTTTAACATCTATATTAATAAAAAAGTTAAAAAAAAAAAAGAAAAAAAATGAATTTCCAATGTTTTTATTTATAATTTCATTTATTTCGATTACCAGTGTTATGTATTAAAAATTAATATAATTAGATACATAAAAAATGTGGTACAACATTAGCCATAAAAATCAATATCATCAATAACCAATAATATCCAAATATAAAATCAAACAAACTGAACTCCAATATTAAAACCTAAATTATTCATGTTGTCGAAGCCAATTTATTCAATGAAAGTATTCAAAGCAAATAAAATCCTAATATTATAATAAAATACTTAAGTAAACTAATAATATCTTAGCAAATCAATTCTTCATCAAAATTGTCCTTCATTTCATCATTTGCTCGTCCACCTTTGCCTTACATTAGAAGTGTTGTCGACCTTCTCTTTACATTTGAGAGATTTAAAGGTGTTGAAACTTCATCTTTTCCAGTACAGCCCTATGAAACAATTTGCAAAATAAAAATTTTAGTATTTAAATTGTATATGATTATTTGTATGAAATAAATCTACAATTTTAAAGAAAAATAATAAGTGTGAAAAATGAACATTGACCTTGCCGTTGTTAGCCTCTTCACGTTGTAGTAAAGTCAAGAAGTTAGGCTCCTGTATAATTTTATAGAAAAAGTTATAAGTTCTTGAATTTAATCATTGTTTATAAATCAACATGATTATGTTTTTGTTTATTAAACTTACTTCTTTCTTGGTAACCACTGACTGTACATAGATACCAGATTTTAATCACCTGTCATCCTAACAATAGAAAATGTTGTTACTTCTTCTTTGAAATTCGACCTCTCTATAAAAAATATAATATTAAGAATTAGGGTAAAATATGAAAAGATTGGTTATTAATTTTGATTGTGATTCATACCTCAATGTCATGCAAGACAATTTCAAGGATGTTCTTGTAGGAAGAGTATTCATTAGTTCTTGAAAAATTCGAACCACTCTTAACTTCAGCATAGGTCGTTGGTCCTTGTTATTTGTTTGATGTTGTCCCATGCTCTTGCCATTTTTCTGTTGGTATGTGAAATGGGAGTGTATAAGATGTGTTGTGATAGGTTATCTACGTTGGGAAGTTCATTAATAGGCATGGGAAAATAATAATAATAATAATAATAATAATAATAATAATAATAATAATAATAATAATAATAATAATAATAAATGATAAGATTAATTTAAAATCTGAATTTTAAAAACTTCAAACTGTGAGTTGATGATAAGATAAGTTCAAATTATTTGGATAGTATATTAATTGGTTAGGTAGTTAGGATTTTTTTTTTTTTTTCGTCTACAAAGATGACCGTGAAATCTACATGTGTGTAATTATTTTTATTATGTTTTTTGAACATCATTTGACTAACTTCAAATTGTGATTTGATGATAAGATAAATTACAATGATTTGAATAATTCATTAATTGATTTGGTTGTTTAGATTTTTTTTTTTCGTGTAGAGAGATTGACTGAGTTAATGTACACGTGTTTAATCATTAAATGTATTTCTGTTAGTATATTAGCATGGTATAAAAATTATAGTATTATATTATTCAATGATAAATATTAAGGATACTTTATTGTAATTATGTTATTTAAATGTGATGTTTAAAATAGTATTATGCTTTATTCTTCAATTGCACAAGATTTATCTCGACCACCATTCCAATGAAATCTAAATATGTGTTAAATTAGAGTAAAATTATTATTTATCATAAAAATTCTAAAAACTAAAATAAAAATAATTGAAAATGCGATTACCGAATAGGATTGATTCGTCGATCTTCTCGACATCAATCATGTGATGAACCTTTGAAAGTCGAAACGGTAAATTGAAAAGTCACCCTTGTATCTTATGTGTTAAGTTCTACCATGTAAGATAAGCCTGTATTGGCAATAGTGGATCTGTACATTCCAATGTTACTCTCGACCTGATAGTTTCGAAGTGCATAGACAGCCCCTTCTTCAAATTTATTGATGAAAGTAGGGATGTTTATTGCTCTTATTATTGCAATAATTCGACCGCCTTTGAAAAAAATATATAATATTGTAAATTATAGTGTGATATGATAAGAAATGTTTAATCATTAACTTTTATTGTAAATTATACCTCAATGTCATGAAAGACAATCTCAAGAATGTTCTTGTAGGTTGAGTATTCATTAGTCCTTTGAAAGACTCGAACAACTCTTAGCTTGATCATTGGCCTGTTAGTCTTTATTACTTGTTTGATGTTTCCCCAAACTTTTGCCATTTTTCTGCTTCAATGCTTTTACGTCCAAATGGGAGTAAGATTTTTTTGCGATACGTGATGCACTATCATTCTATAATTTTATAGGCATGGGATAATAGTTGATAAACATTAGATTAATTTAAAATATGAGTTTTAATAAATTGAAACTCTTGTATGATGATAAGATAAATATAATTTAGTTAAGAAGATGAGATATTTCGTTGTCAATATATATCTTAACTAAATCATACCATGCAAATTATCTACCACGTGCAATGTTAAAGAATGAGATGTCAACATATTATTGTTCAATATTATCTCTTACGTAAATTATGAATTCAGTTTGTGATTTTGCATTAGTAAAGAACTAACCCATGCGATTTTAAATCATCACTTATCCACATATTATTGTTCCTATATTATCTCTAGACCATTAATAATTATCTCTAAACCATTAATAATTATCTCTAAACCATTAAATCTTAATTTAATAATTAAACTACAACGTGCAATTTTAACTTTTCGGTTATCCATATATTCTTGATCCAGTATTATCTCCACACAATTAATTATGAATTCAGTTTCTGTTTTTGCATGAATAGAGGACTACCACGTGCGATTTTAAGTAATAACTTACCTGCAGATTAGAGATTAATATATTAACTTATTATAATATAGATTTAAGCAAAATTTATTCAACCATTTTAGAAAAATGTTGTTTGATCATGAGTGAAATTGTGGCTTATCCACAAATGTGGAATTGAGGCTTATCTACAAATTATTGTTGGTTAGGATAGAATTGTGGCGTTAATATTTATCCTTTTATAATTAATATCTGCATTTATTATTATATAACACAAATTAATTAATATAAATATTATAATCAAACAAATATTTATTAATACAAACTATTAATGTACTTTCTTCAAATAATATTAATTTCGAAAAATAGGATTCCCATTAATTAATTAATGCTTTTCTTTTCAAATAGGATTCTCATTAATTAAAAACGTGCATTATCTATTTAATGTGACTTATCCACATATTCTAATTATATCTCTAATTAATTAATTTGCATTATCTCTTTAATGTGACTTATCCACTTATTCTAATTATATCTCTAATTAATTAATTTGCATTATCTCTTTAACGTGACTTATCCACTTATTCTAATTATCTCTCTAATTAATTAATTTGCATTATCTCTTTAATCTGACTTATCCACATATGATTTTAATCATCTTACTTAAATTAGAAAGTCAAAATTTTATTTTTTTAGTCAAACTTTATAAATGTATTTTTCCAACAACCTTTTTATATAGATATATAGATTATATTATTTATATTTATTTTATATTTCTTTCTCCACAAAATATACGTCAAATTATTCTACAATTGATATTAACTATTAGACATAAAATATTTTTATTTACTTTTTTCTATATCTTCCCTATATATAATTCCAGAATGCGCTGAGCCTACGTGGCTGCTTCTGGTGCTTCGAAATCCTACTTGGCGAAGAATCATGCTTCGTAGTTAGGTTTGGACAAATAATATTATATATTAATAATCAATAATCTACGTTCGGGCATTCCATAAATATTATTTGGCTAACTTAGGTATTTTAATATCAATTGTACTAATATAACCCTTTAATTCTTTGTAATTTTAGATAGTGAGTCACTAAGTGACTAATATATCCCTGTCTTTTGATTTGTTTCCAACAATTAGCTACTGAATTGTAAATATATTTTAAAAGTTGATAACTTTTGTATTTTTTATCGGTTTTACATATATATTATATTAAATTAATCATCTTTTGATGATCTTCAATTTGACATTCATATTGTATATATGAAATAAAAAAAATTATATTTATCTTTATAATAATAAAAAATAATAATATTTACTAAAATTCATTAGAAAAATACAATTATTTCTTAATTGATATATTTATGTTTAATGTAGTTATATGTTGTATATTAAAAAATTATTATAATGTAACACAAGTAAGTCGCACAAATAAAAAGTGTCATACTAAATAAAATAATATAAATATTTTTAAAATATATTTTTAAATTTTCAACTACCTATTTTCAGTAATTTTAGATTTTAAGAAAAAAATTAACAAGCACCCGTGTAATACACGGACGTTGTACTAGTCATACATTACATATTAGACATTGTGTCATCGGAGATGTTCTGGTGAACGTCCAACATTAGGTGGAGTATGTTTTCCGTGTCCTCCCTATCTCCCGAACAACTAGCTGCAACCATCACGCCAAAGATTTAATTGCCACAACCCATGTGAGGCAAGACAACAATCAATACAGCAGTACCAATAACATGAAGTTAGAACTGCTCTATTCGTCTGATCCATACAAGGCGGAGGGCGGAGAAAATTTCATTCTCGAGAACTTGGAAGACTATCGACCGTGCAAAACTACTAGCTCGGCCGCAATTGCCGGTAGGCCGGCCGGCATAAATCTTTAAAAAAAATACGCCAAAAAAAAAAAAAAAAACACATACCGGAGGAATTACTGGACCTTTGCCTTTGTTGTGGCGACGATTTTCTATTTTTTCAGAATTGATTTGGGGGGCAGCGAGGCTGCGGCGACGCTCAAAAAGATGTTGGAAGGTGAAATAATTTTTTTAGAAAATCTGAAATTATGACAGGGATAATTTGGTCCGGGGGTAGATGGTAAATAGAATGGTGTTTAGTAGTTCACAAAATTAAACAATATTTTTGGTAATTTGGTCCAAAGGGGGGCGACAGTAAAAAATCGGTGTTTAATAGTTCACAAAAATAAACAATCTATTAATATATAAAGAGGCAATGATATTTACTTGAAATAACAACTAAAAATCAGCAAAAAAAAAAACACATTAGATTTTCCGCCTAAAATATTTACTATATTGAGTAATTTTTTTGGCAAAATTTGAAAAATATCGCCTAAATTAATGTAATTAATGTACAGAATCATTTTGGTCAAATATTGCGGCTATTACCTTTATTAATGGTGCTTTTTAGCACTTAAGTGAAAGCACAAATGAAATATAGCCAGCTTTATAAGAAAAATGAAATCTAACCATTTTGCTAGGTAAAAGTACATAATTGCCCTTAGACACCTTTTTCATTTTTTCTCTTTTCTATTATTTTTCCTCATTTCTTCCATTACTTTTTTCCTCATTTCTTTACCAGCCCGCCATCCCTCTGCAAAAATTCATTCTCTCCCCCATTGCAAAAAATTGAAATTTTCCCCCTCATTCCGGCGATTCGTCGAGTGGTGCAAAGGTTTTCGTTTCCCCGACTGCTGCTCATCTCTTCCGACGAGTCCCTGTCCGTCGGGTGCGCTCTTCTCATTCCGGCGATTCACAATCCGCTCCTCGTCTCGTTCCGGCGATTCACAATCCACTGCTTGTCTGGTTCCGGCGACTCACAGGCTGCTGCTCTTCTCAGTTCCGCTGCCCTGCTCTTCCCAAGGTGCGGTTCCTTAACTTCAAATTTTTAGGGTT
>CACSLK010027751.1:8916244-8940359 GCA_902706635.1 Striga hermonthica | reverse complement strand
ACAGAAAAAGATGGAAGGATGAAGGTGTTACAGGTTTGAGCGAGGTGAACGTGAGGCAGTGTAGGAAATTTAGATTGAGTTGATGCTAGACGTTCAAAGACTAAGGCGTGCAATTGCCCGTTTCTGATAGCAGTCCAATAGGTGGCACGATCTACATCTTGCAGGATCCGTGTAACTACTGACGGTGACAGGGGAATGCATAATCATTCACTAAATAAATAGCCTGAGGGTTATCGATAGGCGGGCGCTTCATCTAAAGATATTGCCCGTTATATGACAGCTACTCATGCAAAAACCGGGAGTAATTTTACTTGCGTTCCAGGAAAGAAGTACGAAAAGCTCGAAAGCTTGGCGGCAAGTCAATTTCCAAGCACAGATCAAGGAAGAATTTGGTGTGCCCTCCCTTCCAAGTATGAACTCATATTGAATTTAGTTTCTCTAATCTCTCGCTTGGACACAACCTATTGTTTTTGGACTACCTAAAAATATCAAGAGAAAAATATAATGGGCTGGTAGATTCTACATTGCAAATACAATAACGACTAATGCTAGGTCCCTAGGTCCCGTTACGGAACCATTCCGTCGGAATTTGCAACCGTTAGATCAATTATTCTCGACAGGGAATAGTTGATCTAACGGTTGCAAACTCTGACGGAATAGTTCCGTAACAGGACCGTAGTATCTCCCTACAATAACATTGCTAATACTTGTTATTTTTAAATCTTTACTAGTTGCACATTAGCCGAAGCATGATCCAAAACCTTTTTAGGCTTTTATTAGCCACTTATCTCATCATGCATTCTTCTTTTTTTCACATTTATGCAGATATTTGTGTCATTTTTCAATCCAAATCTCAAAAAGATAAAATAAAATGAAAACCGATATAAATTCCAAAAAAGAAGAGAGATAAAAATTGTCTTGTAATTTTTCCAACATGGTACAATAAGGAGCCTATAAATTCCTAATGAAATATTAAAACTCATCGACGAACCTTCAGTTCAAGTAATAGTACCCAACAAAGAGATGCCTGGATACTTCTAACAGAGGCTAATTATCCTTGAAAAAAACTAAAAGTAAAGATAAAACTATGTTTATTTACAACGGTCACGAATCATAAGATATAAAATCTGCAATAGCTAATGTCTCATATATCTGAAATGTTTTAACCATAAGGTAAGACTTGTGGAGATATCGGGTAACTACTCTAAGATGAGTATCACTGTACAGATGATCCAGGCTGCTCTATGGAAGATGCATTCGAATCAGATAATTTTGCATCGATAATTTTTGTAAATTGCACCAAAATCATTGTCATGTTATCACAGCCTTCTTGCCCGGACGATGGTGCCAAACACCGATCGAGTGTTCTTTCACACACCACTGACAGCTTCTTCTCCTGAGGTTTTTTTTTTTTTTTTTTCGGGTTTCTTAGTTTTAGCACCATGAAATATATCAGAATGGTCTAACAGATATGGCAGGAACTTACATTTTTTAACTGTTCTTTCACAAAGTCGACTGCTTCTTGACTCGACATGCAATCCCTGGCAAGGAAAACGGAAAAGAAAAGCAGAATAAAAATTTGGGTTAGTATATAGGCAATGAATGTGAGTCGTGAGTTACTGATGTGCACCAAAGAAGAATATGTTTGCGAGAAATTTCTAGTTCATATGAAATAGATATTTTGCATTCAAAATGGTCCAGTTTTCGCAAATTTGATCAGAAGGAAGTGAAATTTTGAAACCGAGTACATCATATCCCCATAATGCATGTTCATCTTGTGCTTTTTCTGGCGATTCAAATTAGAGAATCAGTATGCTGTACTTTTACGAGCATGATATTTTTCACTTTGCAGTCTGAACATTTTATTTTATCGTGTACTTACAATGAGGGGTCCTTTTTCAACCAAATCAAATGCATGATCCAAACAATCTTATGTTATCAAAGTATCGTCTAGTGATGGAATGGGACAAACTTCATTCACTTAAGGTCTTAACAAAAGAACTTTATCAAGAAAAGCAAGGTTCATCATAAGAATCACTATTAATATATGGCAGGAGAAGAACTTACCATATCCCATCACAGGCTAGTATAAGAAATTCATCATCCTCAGTAAGCTCATGCTAGTACAAGAGAAGCAACAGAGATGAAATCTGTCAATTAGATTAAAATAACAGTCTCGAGACAGCGCAAATGTACAAGTTAAATCACAGCTTGACAGTCCCCAACAAATTGGTATTGAAAGTTAGCAGTACCTGTACTGTACAACAATAGGCCTAATACTAAAATTTGAATACGGGTTATAACATAAAGATTGTAAGGAGAGGGTGAATATGAAATACTAGTGAAGACAAGACATACAGTGACTATATCAGGGTCAGCTGTCACAATTTGCTTTTCAGCAGGCAAAGATTTATTTTGCTTCATTTCCATATCACCTAAAAAAAGTGAACTATCAATACTCACAATGATAAATGATGCAAACTTTCTCTCACCCACCAGAATGTTTTGAACTGCATACCTATGGCCCTTGACAAGTTCAGGCTCCCGTTCACACGACCATATTGAACATAACCACCAGCGTCCAGTATCCTTCTTTTCTCATCAACAATATCTGGCTTGTGGTCTTTGGACATATCATAAGCCTACATAAAACTAATCCATTCAAAACCTCTTGCAAATTCTATATAAACAGAATGGTATGTACATGCATAGAGGATGTATAGTTCAAATAAGAACCAAGCCCTAGATTAAGAATCGTATATGATGCTATTTTTAACCGAACACACATACACACACAACATTAGTAACAGGCACAAAAAGTGCACGTGATTGTAATGACTAGATTAAGTATACTGGCCAGCAATAAATTCTGCATGTGTATCCTTTCAACTGTAATAACAAGTTTGCAGGGAATGATAACCAAAATAACCCATTTAGAAAAGTAAAAGTTATTTCACCTGTCCCTTCCTAGACATGACACACCGAGAGTCGCCGGCATTTGCAACAAGCAGTTGGTTGTTTTGAATAACTGCAACACAAGCAGTGCTTCCAGCACTCGGTCCATGGTAATCAGATGGAGTTCCCTGCAGTTCGTTAAATATTTAGTAAGCCTTATGTGCAATGAAACCGTTGAAAGTAATTTACCAACCAGGAAACCAAGTATCAGATAGAGTTCATGTTCATTTGAACATAACAAAGATCACATGAAAACAAGACCAGACTAAGGAAAACTCATAATCAAAATCACATGAAACCAACAAAAGGGGTGAAAGGGAAAGCAGATGAATAAGCAAACTGTACAAGATCCGGTACCACTTATTTGTTCAATTTCTTTTTTCCCATCTAATAGTACATCCTTTGATAAAAGTTTTACTGTCCACAATGGTCTAAAAAGCATACACAACAATTGTTAGCTTTGGTTCTGTTTCATTCCTTTATTTGTTAAGTTTCAAGCAATGCAGCATTCAGAAACAAACTAAAAGGTTCATACTAATAATAACTTTTTAACTGCACTGTACTATGTAAATATTTCATCAAGTAGCTCATTGGGGAAAGTTGGGGCAGTAAAAGTACTGAGCACAGACCTCCTCAGAAGACCAGCAATCTGTTTGGCCAGTATCTTCACCAGTTGTCAGCATACTTTCTCCAATACCTCTACTCTGGTCCTCTTTGCCTCTTAATAATGCTGCTAACTCTTTCTGTCCATTTTTTCCGCACATCATTTGATCCATTCTTCAGAAAGTTAAGAATATAAAACAAGAAATAATTGTTAAATATCATATATATCATATATGAACAAATCGAGGCGTAAAAGGAGTTTAACAACCTTAGAAAGGCCTTTCTAACAGAAGTACCAAGGTCACCAGCTAAAAAAGATTCATCCTCCAACATCTGTCGATGGAGAAACTTGGCACAAAATTTTGAAACTTCTTCACCTGCAGAGTAAAACAATCCATTGTTCGTTAAATGACAGATTTAGCTACCATAAACGCACTTAAAAAATGTTAAATGAACTTGAGGGTAAACAGTTCTCTCGTTCACTATACACTCTAAATTGTATTCATAATCCAGAAAGCAGAGTTAACATCAACATTTACTTTGGAACAAAATTAAGAGTCCCATTAGGTATTTTGGTTGTTAGTTCAGTTCTCAAGTTTTGGAAGGAATAGATCTTTTCGTTTAGTTTCAATCCATATATAATAGGAATCATGGTATTCTATTCATCAAATCCCTTGACAAAAATAAGACGGAAACTTCATTGTGTCAATCCAGCATCATATGCATACAAACTATTTCATTATATTGCTTAATTTTCTTATATTCCTACTTCTGAACCAGGACTGAGCTCCTTAATCAAGCAGACTTAGAGTCACTAACCATCAGCAGTCAGGTCCTTAAAACATATTGTTTTCTAGGGGAACAGAATGACAAAAGCCAATAGTGAGGTGAGGCTTAAAGTCTACAAAGCAAACAGGCCAAGGCATCTATGCAATGTTGAAGATGAAAGCGATACATAATAACAACAAGAAGCCGTTAAAATCTCATAAGAATCTCATAAAGACCGAGAGATCATCAGATTTGTGTTTATTTACCCCCATGGCCATCATAAACTCCAAAGAAAGAGGTTGAAACATCCAAATTAGTGAAAGCAGCATGCTGTAATAACTCAAGCCAAAAGAGGAAAATAAATTAGACATGATAAATTTATATCTAACAAGTATAATCTAGAATTAACCTCCCAAATGAATAAGAAGTGTCAGCCTTTCTCATGAATATCAACAACTAACGGGTCAAACAAAGTATTATAATAGTCACAAAATCTAAATATAATAATCGTCATAGATCATATATCCTAAATACAGGAGATCCTAGATCCAATCACCTACTCATTTAAAAATGATGATAAAAGCGAGTTCTCTATCAATTCATCACCTTATCTAGTTATAAAAATGGTTATACGTTGAACTATGTTAGCCAGAAAAACAGAATCTCGCCTCGTCAGTCAGTTTTCAAACACATCTTCTCCACAGGAATCACATATCCCCCAACACAATATTTGGCAAACACAAATATAACTATATAAGGTGCACAAGATCTAACATTTTGTGAAAATTAGCAAGGTTTTGTCTCTCCATATACCATTATATTGTACTATAATGCCATATTCTTCAGGAATGATCATTGGCATACTATTTTTGTATGTCACAAAAGATTTTAAGGTAAAAAAAAAAAAAAAAAAAAAAAAAAAAAAAAAAAAATACATGGCAATCAGTCCAAGAAGAAAATCTCATCAAAGTGCTGATGTAATAATCGTCTGCAATTAATAATTAAAAAATAGCTATTCAACTGGTGAAGGTATAACGAGCACATACATCTTTCCCATATTAGAGACATCTAACTTGCAATGCATCTTTTCCTTAGTTCAGAGAGAAATCAGGATGCTAGCCCTAAGCATGCTGGTACATGTCAACAAATGTGGTATATAGATATAGAAGCCCTAATCACGGTTGACGTACAATGCATATAATATATACCTCCACATCATAGAATAACAGACACCTTTATGGATGAATTATACAAGATCGTAGCAACCAATGACAAAAATTATAAAAAATTTAAAGGCGCTATAACTTACAGCATCTTCCATTGATGTTCGCCACCCCTGCATGGATGACAAACCATATCTAAGCCTATCACTTTCACCATCCTCTGAGTACTTTTCAGTTCTGGGAGCACTTAGATATACACCCATGCTGAGCTGCAAAACCAGAAAAGAATGTGTTAATTCTTTGCCCCATCAATTTTAATAATATAAAACTTGCAACCAACTACATCAGACGAACTATGGAATCAAATACTTGATAGCGGTTTATCATGTTGATCAAGAGAAGCATCCAACCCAAAATGCACAAATCATCGATATATTCATAATTCAGCTATATATACACACATTTGAATAAATTTGAGGATACCAAGTTTGATTCTTATTTGGAAATTTTAACCTTTCCAGATTGAGTAATTGGGTGTGACAAAGAGGTATGCTAGCTTTTTCCAACTCTTATGGTATACAGATCTGCTATCCCACAAAAACTAGAGCATACAAACAATAATACCCCTTCAAGATTCAACTGCAGCAACTTGGTCACTTGTTCTCACTGGCAAAGCCAAACAATATTCAGATAATTCATTAAGAGTCAACTATACTTCCCCTCCCACCCAACAGCAGACAAGAACTCTTGTCGTTTCCATACGCTTTCACGTTCATTTTGATGTACAAAGCAAGATTAATTGATTTCTTCATTTCTCTTGGGATTTATAATGAAAAAAAAAAGGCAGAATTACATATAATATATAGTGTTTAATTGCTTACAGGTGTTCAATACGCTCAATAAGATCCCTTCAATACTTTCTTGTACTCCTCCACGAACTTCAAGACCGCCCAACCACCTGTGAGCCATTATCAAACGATAGAGCAACTAGTAAGCTAATCTCCTAATTTACCATGGGCGCCATGTTCTCTAGAATCCAACAATCAATAAATAACAGACATTCCCAACACACACACACACACACACACAGAGTACGCAAGCAACACACTCATCCTCAGAGCATCGAATTCGGATAAAAACTGCAAAAGAAATGTAGAACAGAAACAGGAGATCGAGGACACAATCAAGATTACTCAAACAACAACAACAAAAAAAACAAGGGGCGGGTGATTGAGAACGAAAGAGATGGCGTGTGATTGAACATGTTGAATTTGTCAATAATTCGGAGATTAATATGCTAATGTGTTGAGGTTTCAGTGAGCTCTCACCTGGGCGAAGGAATTCGAAACAGATAGATTGATGATGATGATGATGATGATGATGATGATCGGGGATTGTAATCCTGACTGGCAGCACAGGGTCTTTATATATATAGCTTCTTGAGTTTCTTTGATGGAGCGTATGCTGAGTTTTTGGGCCGGAAACTATCATCCAGAAAAAAGTCCCCCAAATGTATAGATTGGGCCCATCTTGCCATTTATTAGTTCATGACCTATTTTATGTACAAGAAAATAATGATATAAATTTAAACTAGTGGGTGGCTCGTGCGATGTACAGGGAAACAATATTATGATTGTGTTATAAATTAAATGAGTAAATAACATTAATTATGATTTACATTTACCCATTATTTTTAAATGAAACCGAGTTGGACACAGTCCGACCGGATGGACCGAGAACCAGTTTATAACCAGTCTAGTTGCTTGCATAAAATATTTGTTATTGAATCCGTCAACACTAGTCGCTTGGAATGGTAGGATCGATACGATTTTTTAAATAAATTTATTGCATTTAAAATTATTATAAATAAAATTACATATTCAAATAAAATGGAGATATAGAAATTGTTTATCAATTAGTTTAAACATTTGAATTTATAAATTTTTAGATATTTAAGTAACACATTATATTTAAATTTATTACAAAAGTACTATATATATTAAGATGTTTATAAATTAAAATCTGAACAAACCACAGATGATTTAATAAAATAACTTAATCGTGTCGATGAAGGTCTGATTCAGAAAACCTTATATTTATTGTACATTAATAAAAATATAACAAAATATTATTTATATATATATATATAAATAATTAAATATTCATAAATCATTAAACATGTTGTCATAAAAGTATTGTTAATATGATTATGTGAAGTTTGGACTACATCGCATTCACGTAATAAAGTATTTTCAATATTAGAATTATATTTAAGTTCAATAATCGATTTGGTCTTGTCAAACTGACACATAACTTAGTCACAAGGGACCATCCAAGTTGTGTCAATTTTTTTTTAGTATTTTAAATTCCTAAAAGTAATTCAATCAACTTGGGCAGTACCCTAATTCAATCATCCGATTGATCCAAAGAAATTTTCTTATTATTACAGTGTTCATAAATGCATGTGAAAAATACATTTTTTGTTTTTATTTATGTTATATCGTGTGTTTTTCTTTTTTTTTTTTTCTCATTTGTCCTACTTAATCCTCTATTTTTCGATACGGGCAACAATCTCGAGTGCGAGTCCAGCCCCGAACTTGACTGCTTCACCCCATCCACGCTGATTTTCAACCTGACTAAATCCACTTCTTTTGTCTATGTTCCTTGCGTCGGCTCAACCATCCCTAATTAATTTTATTATACATTTTTTTAATTGAATGTATGATAGTAGAGTTAAATTTATAAATTTATAAATATGTTGAAATATTAAAAAATTATATAAAAATCAATGTCAAAAAAGTATTCTTTAAAACATTAAAAATTAAATATAATAATTGAAAAGAACTAATATTTAGCATTTAAGAATGACTTGTTTATTTGGAGACGGCTAAGTGAGGAATTTCCAGTTTAGTATTGGTTGAATCATCTAATGCGTCACTAGCCCCTCTCCTATATATAATATAAATAAATAAATAAAAGACATAAATTGGACTATTTCAAATTGAAGCTCTCACCCATTTGAGAAAATTTGCCCCCACCCAATAATAATAATAATAGTAATAATAATAATCTAGAATTTCAAAATGAAGCTATCATCTCTTGAGAAAAATGGTGTGAGAAGATATTCTCCTAAACAATGTACTAAAAGCTTAGGCTCTAGGCGGGCGGTCCGATTTTTGTCTACTCGGCCCTCGTAAGCCCTCGGGTAATTGGGTGCAGCCTAGGCAGTCAAGGCGATTGCGAAATTACTCGATCTAGTCGGTGCCTACACTGATTATGAGGTCTAGGCACCGTATAGTTTTTTTATATATATTTTTTCAAATTTTTATCCACAATATAATAAAAATACATTTTGATTTTTATACATGAAATCTACGGTGACAATAAAATAAAAATAATAAACAATTATGTAAATCTAATATAATATTTTAAGTGTAAAATATTTTCAAAATACTTGCAGTATATTTTATATAATATAGTTGTAAATTATGCATGATTTTAAATATAAATAAATTTATTAGTATTTTTAAGACCCCGCCTAGGCCCCAACTAATCCCTGCCTAGGTGCTAAGCCCTACCTCGCACCTCGCCGCTTAGTAAGCGCCTAGCGCCTTTTAGAATCTTGCTCTCAATCCTAAATAATATTGCATTTGGCCAATTTAGTGTTGGTTGAATCATCTCCTGAAACAGAAACTAAAAAAAAATAAAATAAAAAATGAAAATTTCAAAAACGAACATTTCATCCGTTTAATATATTTGAGTGAAATTTTCTCAAATTAACTCTTAGTAACAGTTCTTATCAATTTATTATATAGATGTTAATCAAAATAATCTAAGTCATTTATTATATAGATGTTAATCAAAATAATCTAAGTCAATTGAGAGGTTAAGCTCCACTCCTCTACCAAATGAGTAAAGATCAAACTTGTTAATTGACTTTGGCTCCATAAATGCTCAAATGAGTAAAGATCAAACTTGTTAATTGACTTTGGCTCCATAAATGCTCAAATGAACCAGAGTATCAAAAGTGTGTTGATTTGGTTTACAGCTCTTTACAAACAAAGAGAAAATAAAATAATAATAATAATAAATGGAGAGAAAAAATAGTCTACTTAAGAGTGTTGCATTTGACCAATTTTGCATTGTTTGAATCATCCAATGCGTCAGGAAAACTAAAAAATTAAAGAAAGGGCAACTTGAACTGAACAGCCTATAAATCTACCCCTTCAGCCCCACATTTACGGAACCACATTCGAATTTGATTCGATCGAGAACCCCACTCGTCTATTAATTAGTTGACCATGCTTACCCGTCGAGCCTTTCTCCTCCTTCTCCTCCTCTTCCTCACCGTCTCAACCACTGCCGGCACTAGGATTCCTTTGACTCACACCAACAGCCCGACGACCCGCCGCCACCTGGCGACTGAACCCCGTGTGCCTGTGACCACCATCATCCTCCACTCATTATACTATGTGACCCTCGGCGTGGGCACCCCACCGCAGAGCCAACCCTTGTTCATCGACACGGGCAGCAATCTCCTGTGGTTCGAGTGCGAGCCCTGCCCGGAAACCAACTCCGACTGTTTCCCCACGCCCTCGCTCAATCCGATATTCGACCGGACCATATCCACTTCTTTAGTCCCCGTTCCTTGCGTCGGCTCAGACGACCCCAAAGCCATGTTCTGCAGCTACGAGAATAGCCTCTGCTGCAATGACGCTGCAGGGGTTTGCACGTACGACTACAGGTACTTTGATGGGTCCAACACTCAAGGAACCATTGCCCTCGAGAATGTCACAGTTGGGGACTCGGTTGTCCCCGGGGTTCCCGTGGGATGCGCGATTGCGGCTAATAACTTCACAACCCCTGCGAACGGGATTCTGGGCCTGGGTGGTGGGTACCTCTCGCTGGCGAGCCAGTCCAGCGGGACGCTAGGCGGGGCCTTCAGCTACTGTCTCAGCCGCAATGGATGGTTGGAATTCGGGCGGTCGAATTTCTCCACCGATGCCCAATGGACTCCTATGCTTCACAACCTCAAGCACCCAAGCTACTACTACATCGGCCTCATAGGCCTCGCGGTCGACGGGGTACGGGTGGACGGCATAGACGAGATGATTTTTAAGATGACAGACGAGGGAGATGGAGGGGTGATAGTGGACACAGGGACGACGGTCACGACATTACCTGCGGAAGCCTACAATAAGCTCCGGGATGCGTTCAAGAAGGCGATGGGGAACGTGTCGACCCAGCCGGGTTCCGACACATGTTATCAGCTTGAAGGGACGGAGAGGATACCGAATATCACACTTTTCTTTTCTGATGGGCCGAGAACGAGCAGCTTGACGAACAAGAGACCTCTGTACGGTTTGGACATTTACGCATGCTTGGCATTTGCTGCAATGGAATCGAATAAGGGTCAAAGCGTAATCGGCAACATTGTGCAACAAGGCACACGAATCACTATCGACAAGGAAAACGAGTATTTTGGGTTCGGGCCGGACCGTTGTGATGACTGGTGAATGACGGCGTAGCTGGATATATATGTATTTCTTGGACCTGGATATTATTATTCCGATCATCTGTAGGGACTTTGAATATGTTTGGATGACTGGTGAATGATTGCGCAACATGCTTTGTTAAATCATGCTCTTACTTTCTTGTTATACATGTACTATTTCTCTACTTATTTTTATTTTTCTCATTTGTCAAAGTGTTTGATTGTAATTTCACTAACTTTTCTCGGAGTATGGATGGTGTCATCAATTAACTCAAATAAAGTACAATATCAGGTGAACAGAAGATCATTCTATCAGTTAGATAGAATGGAGGCATCTAACGCTCCCGGCAGCACCGTCAGTCACCTCGATTATCCCAATTGGAGAGGGCCTTGAGTTTTGAACTCGAGGAAGTCTTGCTCCAGGAGGAGGTTCTCATGATACAGAAATCGAGGCGTGATTGGACTTTGTTTGGAGATAGAAATACTGCATTTTATCACAAGCAGGTGAAGGCGAGAATGTGCCATAATAGGATTGTCGCTTTAAATGATGGTACTGGCACTTTGGTGACTAACGAGGAGGAGCTCTAACGAATGGAGACTTCGTATTTTCAGTCTATATATCAGACTGACCAGCCGATTCCCACCCCGTTCACAGCTTGGCCTTCCGCCCTTACGGGCTCACGAGACGTGGCTGCTCCAGAGGGAGGTGTCGGATGAGTTTATCGTGCTCTCCAGACGATGAATCCTTTGAAGGCGTCGGGCCCTGATGGCTTAAACGCGTTGTTTTTCAAGAGCCAATAGGAGATAGTGGGACCGTCCGTCTGTCAGGTTATTAGAGATGTGCTTCATGGTGGTGACATGCCCCCCGACGTTAACAAACTTTGCTGGTTCTTATCCCTAAACATGACCACCCCGAATCGATTCAACATTTCAGGCCTATCAACTTACTGAATGTGGTGTATAAACTTATGACGAAGGTTCTATCTAACAGAATTAAACCTCTCCTCCCCGGGCTCATCGGAATGGCTCAATCGAGCTTTGTTCCGGGCAGGCATATTCATGATAACATTATTGCTGCCCAGGAATTGATTCACTCCATGCGAATTAAATCTGGCTCCACGGGATACATGGTGGTGAAAGTTAACCTCGAGAAGGTGTACGATTTCCTGCGGTGAAAGTTTGTTGAGGCTACTCTTCGTCTGACGGGACTTCCCTCGGCCTTTGTGAAGGCGGTCATGAATTGTATTCTTCGGAATCCATGCAAATTCTTTAGAATGGGGTGCCGGGGGAGGCATTTCGGCAGTCGAGGGATGTCCGCCAAGGAGATCCTATTTCTCCGTACTTGTTTGTTCTTTGCATTGAACGCCTAGCTCATAACATTCAACGTGCTGTCAACCATGGTGAGTGGCGTCCAATCACTGTCGGGCGGGGCAGCGTGCAAGTCCCGTACTTATTGTTCGCTGATGACCTTCTTTTGTTCCTTGAAGCTTCGGTTGATCAGGCGGCCACGGTTCGGGATGTCTTAGCCAATTTCTGTCTTGACTCGGGGTTACGGGTTAGTGAGCCCAAGACCACGATTTTCTTCTCTAAGATCGTCCATCCTGTTGACTGTAACTTGATCTTGACTATGTTGGGGTATACGAGGGTGGACGACCTTGTTCATTATTTGGGGGTTACAATCTTGCATGGCCGGGCCAAGCGTCAAACTTATGCTCGAATTGTTGAGAGGGCCGAATCCCGTCTCTCAGGGTGGAAGGCGGCGTTTTATCCTTGGCGGGACGCGCCACTTTAACTCAATCGGTACTAAGCACGCTACCTTATTACATAATGCAGCCGATCCGGTTGCCCAACTTCATTTGCGAGGATTTGGAACAGTGTTGCCGGCGATTTCTTTGGGGCGGCTCTTCTGATAATTGTAAAATGACCCTTGTAAAATGGGAGGAGGTATGTCGAACTCGGAATGCTGGTGAAACTTGGTTTGAGGTTTCTCACGAGTCCAAATGCTCTATGGGTCCATATTTGGAAAGCAAAGTACGGCGAACAACCATTTAACATCACCACGGGTCATAGGGGCTCGGGTTCACCAGTTTTGCAATCGGTAAGAAAAGTGTGGCCATGGGTTCTGGCGGGAATCCGATGGGCCGTTTGCAATGGTCAAACAATGAAGTTTTGGTTGGATTGTTGGCTCCCGTCGGGCGCTATATTAAGCTCCTTGGCTACAGCGGCAATTCCCCAGACTTTACGGGACCTGCCTGTCTGTTTTTTCACTTCGGCCATGGGCGAGTGGAACTGGTCGGCTTTTTCGCGCATACTCCCAGCGGCTGATCTCCTTCAAATTGCGGCGATCTCGCCGCCTCACACGTCTAGAGGCGGTGACAGGCTCTATTGGTGCCATTCTTCTACGGGTACCTTTTCCACCAAATCTGTGTACTCGTCTCTCGTGGAAGAAACTCCGGTAGATGTGCGGGCTCTATGGAAAGTGATCTGGGCTTGGCCGGACCAACCACGCATACGTACATTCCTCTGGCTGCTCACAAGGAACTGCCTCCTTACTAATTCCGAGAGGTATCGCCGGCATCTGTCAGCTCGAACGTCTGCGTGTTGTGTGGGCTTGAAGAAGAGACATCTTTGCACGTGGTTTGGGACTGCTCTATGGCTAAGGACATCTGGACCCATCTATTTCCGGTGGCCGTATCTGTCCAGTTCTTTGGGCTGCATTTAGATCATTGGCTTGAGCTTAATTTTGCTGCATGGGACTGACATTGGTCATATGTGGGATCATACTTTTGGTGTGGTGGTGTGGAAGCTTTGGAAGTGGCGTAATGAGTTTATTTTTCAGGGTGTAAGTCGGACTCTATCGTCGTGCATGAAGGACATCTCTTTGTACATTGACGTGCCGTCTACGTACCTCGACAACGCGCAACGATTAGGTGGAACAGGGCGGCTCTGTGTTCTTCGGTGGGTACGGCCTTTACCGGGATAGGTGAAGTTGAATTCCGATGGCTCTTTCAACGGGGTGCCGGGCTTAGGTAGTGCAGGTGGTCTCTTACGGGATGAAAATGGGAATTGGCTTGGGGGTTTCACGGTGAATATTGGCTATGGCAGCAGAATTATGGGGGCTCTTTCGGGGTCTTTCCTTGGCCTGGGACCTGAGATATAGGCAGGTTGAAGATGAGATTGATAATGCCAGTGTGGTGAGTTTCGCGGAGTCTTTGGGCGATGTCTCGTGAGTGCATTCAGGTCTTATTATGGGGATTAAAGACTTATTGTGCCGCTCTTGGCAAGTTAAGGTGAAACACGTGTAACGCGAGGCTAATTTTGCACACGATTCCATGGCTTCCTTCGCTGCGGAGGGTCCAATGGGATATCAGTCTTTTAGTGTGCCTCCCTCGGGGGTTCAACAGTGGTTGCACCATGATGTGATCGGTGTGTCATACTCACGTAACGTGGGTGACTAGTACTCATGTGGCTACACCCACCCTACAAACCACAAGAACTACACATAACACCACAACTCAAGCAACACTAGAAAACTCAAACAAAAAAGAACAAAAATATCTAGCCAACAACGAAATGTCCTCAGCTACTACATTGTTAAGGAAACCCAAGGGTCTATTCAATTAAGAAGTTTAATAACCTCGTTATGATAAAACAAAAAATTATCTTCCTCCAGCTTTTGTTGAGTTGTTTTTAGCCGATAATGACCGAAAGATCACGCCGGGTCGTCTTTGTTAGTGTTATACACTAAAAGCTTGGCTTTTGATGATATTACACTTTTACACTTTATGAATGAGAATCATGTTAGATTAAACAAGTTCTATGTTCGGTTGTTTTGCACTTAGATAGAATGGGTCATCATCGGGTGAACAGAAGATCATTCTATCAGTTACTTGCGAAACAAGAATTAATGGTTCACAACCTAGATGGAAATGAACACTCCATCCGAACGGTTGTAGTGTCAACAGTACAGTTAATCTTGTCTGATTAGTTACACTAGTACATTTATGTGTTGAACAAGATACGAGAGAGGAGAAATTCATTTTATACAGATCGTTGTAAACGAACTAGACCTTAGTTAATTACTGCGTTCTCTTAGCCTGTAAGATATTAAACAAACATATATATGTAGTACATATTACTTTGATTCACTTGGGTAAGGTTCAGTTCGCTGAACTAATAGTCTTATTGCTTGGGTAATATTACTGCATATAGAATGTGTTGTTAGGATATTTACGGTCACCATGTACGTTAGTTTGATGATGTTCCCAAAGTGAGTTCATGAAAGATTGTTATGCTAAACCCTGCAGGTGGATTAAATTCCAGCATAATAATAATGTGATAAGCGAGCGCTAGCTTCGGTAATATAATATATTAATTAATTCTTGATTGTCAGTAATTGAATTAATTAATGGACACTATATCTTAAACATAGGGAGGTAATTCGAGTAATTATTATTGGAGTCTCAAATGTAATTTAGAATAGGAAAAGGAAGTGCAATAATATTATGTTAGTGACCGTAATATTATTTAAGTAATTGGAGGAGTGGGCTGGGCCCACAGTTAGTCCATTACTTAAGAAGCCCTAATCCTATTATCCCAAGGATCCCTACTGTAGCTCTATAAATAGATCGTTAAGCTCATGGAGTAGATATAGAAGAGATCAAAAAAGTCTTGTCGTATATACATACACGATGACTCGTCTCTCTCTAGAATTTCATTTGAGCTTTATCTTCCTCTTGTTGTTCCACCAGTACAAGTTGAAGAGGTGTACGAATGATACAGTATAAGATATCAAAGTTAATCGAGACATCGCGATCATCTACCAGAGCCGACAAACCACAACCCGATGTCGTGATCCGCCGACCCCAGCCGGACCGACGACCGCCGCAGCAAGCCGCGAACCCCACGACCCGCTATGGACCGTCGGCCACCACCGCATGAACCTACGACGCTGTAATCCTGCCGACCCCGTGATCCCCGCCACTCCGTGACAAGCTGCTCCCGGTCATCCCGTATGATATATCCCGTCAGATTTAGATAAACTTTAAGCCGTAAGTTTTTTACGTCAAACATTTAGATCCGTTGCGCATAGGTTTACGTTTTTTATTGAATTCGTGATTTTTACATAACGAGATCCACACAGATCTCAACAGTCTTCTCGAATGAAGGTGATTCGTAGCTTCGTTCACGCATTAGTTGTCAAAAGCACAAAAATGAAAAATAAAGTTCTAAACATACTTAGTCAGATGGTTGAAGTTGATTTTAAGCTAATTTAAACTAAGTGTTGAAAGCAATTGAGTAAAAATGCAAGCTTTAAAGAAAAGAGCGAATTTATAAGCTAATAATCTGGTTGTACCTTATTTTAAGCTAATTTAAATTGGATAGTTCTTCTATGTGCAGTCCCCGTACAACGAACATAAATTTTGGTGTTGAAAACATTTTAACTGATTTTTGAAAATATGAAAAATTCAAGAGATAGGTCTGTGAAGACCTCAAATGCAAACGAGCAAGCTAAAGGGATGAAAATTGGTCAAATTTAAACCACAAGTTGCAGCCAACTCTACAGAAACACTACTTGCGTAGTATTCGTATTCCAAACGTAACTTTTTATACAAAATTGATATCTGAATAATTTTGTGCCCTTAAAAACATAAGAGATAGATCTACAAATCATTTGAAGACAAAAGAAAGTGTCAGGTCACAAAAAAAAGGCTCAAAACAGCAAAGTAAAACAGACTGCATACAACACCGATTGACAAGAAAAACTGACCGGGCAATAATTATATTTTGAACATAACTTTCAGTGTAAGAGAGATAATCTTGTGATTCTTACGCTTATTTTAGCGTAAGATACTTATCTACAAAATATGTTCAGACACCAAAATGTTTGACTAAAAGACAAAGACCAAAACAACATGGAAAGTAGAGACGTGTACGACCATGATTTTAAGAGGACTGACTGCGCAACGAATATACTTTCTTCATAACTTTCATTATAAAAATGATAAACACGTGATTATCACACTAGATGAAACATAAGAGACTGAACTTCAAATTACATGAAGAATTCGAAATCATTCGATTGAGTTCTAGAGGTAAAAAACAGTGACAAAACAGCAATCAACACAAGGGTTTCAAGGCTCAAAAAAACCTTATGATTTTCTTTCTCAACAAAAATTTCAAAACTTACGGGCACGATTAACCGAACATAAACAACACAAGATGAGGGCTCAGATAATAAACCGAAGCTCAAAATTTCACCAGATATAGGCATCAGCGAGAGTTCCAATTCCACACGATTTTCACAAAGCAACAAATGAATAATACGAATAATACATACCAATATTTATCCAACCAAAAATAACAGATTCTGATTCAACGAACACGAATTAACCCATGCTTTCAACACGAGCATAAAAATAACAAGGAAGTTCGTCGAACTATCTTCCTTTGGGAATCTACACGCTCGGTTGGCGATGGATTGCACGAACGAACCGAAACCTCGACCACGGTTTGGATTGGCTCGAGCACGGCTACACTCTCTGACGTTGCTGGCTCAGAGAGGATGGGTCGCAGGCTGATGCTTCTTACGCGTGGCTCGCTGCTGCCGTTTGTGGAGGTATCTGGCGGGAAGAGGCTGTCGCGAAGGCTGCTCGAGAAAAGTGGTTGCTTAGAAGAATGGCTTATTCGGCAAGGGCAGTATGGCAGGTCGTGGATGGGGGCTAGCGAATGTCGGCTGAAACTTCTAGACAGGGCCGGCCTGGCCCAGGGCGACCTGGGCAACAGCCCAGGGCCCAATTCAACAAGAGGCACCAGACCGGCCCATTTATATTATGCTTTTTGTCTTATTTTCATTTTGTTTTCGAAAATAGAGAAAAAAAATAAAGTAAGACCAGCTCAATACAGGGTATCCACATTTATTACATGAAATCTCTCTCTAATATTAAAATAATTAATATGGTCTTCTTTACTTTTTCTCTTTCCTATAACAATTTTGTACTCTACACAACAACTATGAACTACCCTATGTTTCTCTCTCCCTCTCTTTCTTCCTAATTATTATACATTATTATATTATTTTAAGTACCCTATTTATCTTATTTACTTCTTAAAAAAAAAAAAACTATTAGTTTATAGTTTAAATTTACTTCACTAAATAAAAGTTTTTTAATGTATATTCAAATACTAATACAACGCCCGTGTATTACACGGGTTCTTGCTAAATTTTTTCCTTAAAATCTAAAATTAATGAGAAAAAGTAGTTGAAAATTTAAATATCTTTTATTAAAAAAATATATATTATTATATATTTAGTATGTTTATTTGTGTGACTTACTTGTGTTATATTATAATAATTTTTTTAACTTGAAACATATAACTACATTAAATATAAATATATCAACTGAGAAATAATTTATTTTTCTAATAAATTTTAATAAATATTATTATTTATTATAAAGATAAATATAATTTATTTATTTTATATATACAATATGGATGTCAAATCGAAGATCATGAAAAGATGATTAATTTGATATTTTATATATGTAAAACCGATATGAAAAACAAAAGTTATCAACTTTTAAAATACATTTATAATTCAATAGCTAATTGAAAGAAACAAATCAAAAGTCAGGGATATATTAGTCACTTAGTGGCTCACTATGTAAAATTATAAAGAATTAAAAGGTTATATTAGTACAAGTGTTATTAAAATACCTAAGTTAGCTAAATAATATTTATGGAATATCTGAACCTAGATTATTAATTATTAATATATCAATAATATTTGTCCAAACCTAATAACGAAGCATGATTCTTCGCCAAGTAGGATTCCGAAGCACCAGACCACGTAGGCTCAGCGCATTCGGGGATTATATATAGGAGGGATATTTAGTAATATTTAATGCAAACATACACTAACTTTTAAAACGTGACATCATATCATTATTTTTTATGCAGGGCGCAATAGTTTTTTTATTTTTATTTTTATTTTTTTCTTTTTGTAGCCAGCCACAGTATCCGGAGCTATGCTCCGACTAATCTGTTGGTCGACCCGGGTCGCACACCTGACAATAGTTTCTTTATTGAATATGCTTATGCTTGTAGTTGCTAGCTTTTTTAAGGTTGCATTTTATTTTTTAGGTTATATAATTCTATTATTTAATTTTTCAAAAAAAAAAGAAATGGGTTATAAATTCTATAATTTTTTGTTAAATAATACTCGAGCATTATTTTCGTGTTTGGCCCAGGACTTTATAATATTCAGGACCGGCTCTGATTCTAAACAAGGCTCGCGATGGACACGGCGATGGGCTCTCGGCGGCGACAGGTGGTCGCCGGAAAGAATGGCGTGCGGGAAGAAGATGACGGCGAGGCTGCTACGGTCTGACGGAGGCGCTGTCCGGGGATAGATGACGACAGGTTCTCAAGGACACGCTGCTGCTCGATGACGAGCAGAGGACGGCGGCCTCTCTCGCAGGCGATGGCAGTGCGCTCGGAAAAAGAAACGCCGGGAAAAAAATAATGGTGCCACAGAGAGAGACGAGATCGGACGAAGAGCGACGAATTTATTTATTTATTTTTTTCTGATCGAAGAAGAATGAGGAGAAAGAATTTGGATAGATTTGTAGGAAATAAATCGTGAACAAGACAACTTCTCGAGGGCCAAGGATTTGAGAGATTCTGCCACACGAATCGCAAAAAAAGGAGCCAAGAATTTAATTCCATTGGGCCGAAACAACGTTTTATCAAATGGTCCGGAAGGTAAATCAATTTGGGTCGAGTTTAGTTGCTTGTAAAGGGCCGAAAATTAGCACACAAAGTTAGAGGTGGCCAAGGGCCAACCCGGCCCGTTGTCCCGGAAATAAATCGGTCTCGAACCGGCCCGCAATCGGCCCATATTTTCGGCGGTTTGTGAATTGGTACCGTGGCCATGCGAGTCGGTTCCGGTTCTTTTATTTTTTGTCCCGATGATCCGGGCCGGGCCGAGTCGGGCTGCGGGTTGGAAGACGGGCGACAGTGTTGTGTGAATATTTTTAATGGGCCGAACCGGCAGAAAACCGGCGGGTCGGTGACCCAGCGGTTCGGGGCCGGTCATAGAAATTGACGGGCCGGTTACGAGCCATCAAATTGAGACCCGTTGACTCGGCGGGCGGGGCCGGGTGATTTGGCCACGTCTACATAGAGTGGGCCGTAATTAATTCAAAAACAGGGTGAAATTAATAATCTAAATGGATCGAAAATTCTCAATAAATTGGGTTGAGTAACAACTTCAAGGTTCGTTTGGAAAACGGCTCGAAAATAAAAATGGGATGGATTCTGAATGATTTTTCCGATTGACGTCGAATAATTAATAAAATAAAACATGGCGACTCATAACAATAGAAATGGGGCACTAGTATAAAACAAAAGGGGTACTATATTTAAAGTTATATATTTTAATTTTAAATTGCTCATATCTGTACATGTTTATTTCAGTTATTCTGTATCAGCTTATCTATATAATAACAATAATGTCTTTAGTTATTCACAAATGAAGAAAATTATGTTATTATCAAGACATTTTTAGGAAAAAGCTTCCAAGAGTGTCATTAATGTGACAAATACTAATTTTCATCGAATATCACAAAATGTTATATTTATTTAATTTGAAAGTATTTATGAAAAAAGCATATTGTCTAATGATTATTATTGATGTTGATAATGGTAATAATGAATATAATTCATCCACTAATAATGTTATATTTAGATAATTATTTTAAAATAAAATGAAAAAAAAAAATCATCCTACTATTTATTATCTCTATGCATATTCTATGAATATTTTCTATTTTATTTAAATTATAATTCATTCACATCATTTTTTAACATCAACCGCGCAATGCGCGAGTGGCGTTCTAGTAATAAATTAAAGTTGATATGATGTGTAAAAATGATTGGTTGGTATTATTTAATTATATTGATAATATTGGGGATAATGGAGTTAGGTTAAAAATGAGTTAGACTTTAAGTGTAAATTAAGTATGAATAGAATTTTTCGATATACAAAAACACCCCAAAAAGTGAGGACTTTTCCAACTCGGTATTGGTTGAATCATCTAATGCGTCACAAGCCTCTTCCCTATTAAAAAAAATAAATATATAAATAAATTGAACAATTTCAAAAGAGGCTCTCATCCGTTGAGAAAAAAATACCTTTACCCAACCAAAAAAAATAAAAAATAATAATAATGCTAATGAAAAACTGAATTTCAAAATGAAACCGTTGAGAAAAATTGGACAAATTTTTTTTTTTATTTATATATTTTTTGCCACTCATTTAAACATTATAAATGTCATATCTATTGCTCCGAAACTTGAACCGCCTATAAGTCTCCCCCTTCAATCCCGCATTTACGAAACTACATCCGAACTTGTCAAACCCTGCTCGTTTAGTGATTAGTCAACCATGCTTACCTGTCGAGCCTTTCTCCTCCTCCTCCTCCTCTTCCTTACTATCTCAACCACCATCGGCACTAGGATTCCTTTGACCCACACCAACAGCCCGACTACCCGTCGTCACCTGGCGAACTTCTACCACCACACGGCATACTATGTGACCCTCGGCGTGGGCACCCCGCCGCAGAGCCAAGACCTGTTCATCGACACGGACAACAATCTCCTGTGATTCGATTGCGAGCCCTGCCCCGACTGCTCCACCCCATCCAGACCGATTTTCGGCCCAACCAAATCCACTTCTTTTGTCCCCGTTTCTTGCAACGCCAAGTTCTGTAGCTATGACAACATCCTCGTCTGCAATGTCTCAACAGCGGTCTGCACGTACGACTATGGGTACTCGGGCGGGCTCCACACTCAAAGAACCATGGCCCTCGAGAGCGTCATGGTTAGGGACTTGGTGGTCCCCGACAGAGTGCCCGTGGGATGCGCCCATGTGGCTAACTTCATGGCTAATTTCACCGTGAACGGGGTTCTGGGCCTGGCTGGCGGGTCCCTCTCGCTGGCGAGCCAGTCGAGCGGGACGCTAGGTGGGGCTTTCAGCTACTGTCTCAGCTACACGTACGGGATGGTTGGAATTCGGGCGGTCAAATTTCCCCACCGGTGCCCAGTGGACTCCTCTGCTTCACAGCTCCAAGTTCTCGAGCTACTACTACATTGGCCTCACGGGCCTTGGGGTCGACGGGGTCCGAGTGGATGGCATAAACGAGATGATCTTTAGGATGTCGGACGAGGAAGATAGAGGGATGATAGTGGACACGGGGATGACGGTCACGATGTTACCTGCGGAAGCCTACATTAAGCTATGGGATGTGTTCATAAAGGCGATGGGGAACGTGACGACAAGATCGAGTCACAACATGTGTTATCAGCTCGACGAGACGGAGAGGATACCGAATATCACGCTTTTCTTTTCCCATGGGCCGAGCTTGACGACCAAGCATCCTCTGTACGGTTTGTACAATTGCTTCGCATTTGCTCCGTTGGAATCGGATCAGAGCCCAAGCGTAATCGTCAACGTTGCGCAACAAGGCACTCGGATCTTGGTGACAATCCATAACCCCTTCCGAAAACTCTCTCCCACTCAAATGATTCATTCTAGGCCTGGTCACACTTCTAAGAAGGATATCAGAAGGAAGGCTGATCCTATCCTTGATGGTTTTATTGACCCCCAGCAAAACAAATTCCCCCATCTACAAGTAATTAGCCATAATTTTAGGGTATATATTTATATGTATATATAATTCGAAAATACTTTAAATAAAAAGTATATAAAAACAAATATTTATCTATAACGATATAGTTTTGTGAAATGAGACTGTAGCAACCGTTTTAGTTTTTAGTCAATTGTATTATGAACGATGAACAATGGTGTGGATCGACTATTACCACTTTCTTTTACAAGCCTCATAAAATCAGCAAAAAAATAACATGATACAATATTTATTGCATGGTTAAAATGTTGTTCATTTGTTGCTTTTGGAGAAGAGAATTTTCGTTTCAGTTCTTTTTTTTTTCTTTTTTCTGAAATGATAGAAATTTTATAAATCAAAACGCACAACAATGCAAATACACAGCTGCCAACGGCTGAATAATCAGCAGCCAACAACTAAAAAAGTGGGAGGACAGGTCAAAAGACCACCTAGAATCCCGACTAGCAAGGCTAGAATAAACCACTCACAACTAAACTAAACAACTACACAACAACCAATCACAACTAAAACTAAAAACAACTAAAAAGACCCCAACAGGGTACGTAATACCCGAGTGTCGGATCCCAGTGGAATAATAAGGTGACATTCGGGCTCACAGAGGCCAACGACCCAGACCAAAAACACGAAAAACAACACTGAACACAGAACAAACAAACCTAAACTAAAACTAAAACAAAAAACAAGAAGAAGGACACAGCCTCCCTCGCCAGAGATATCCAGATAGACGGCAGACAACCAACTCCTCATACAGCTCCGAAACACAGAATGAACCGCCCACCACTGCAGAAATCCTAACAAGATGGGTACCGCACCCCAGGACCAATAGCAGAGCTGACCCGCCCTCCAATCACGAGAAGAAACAATGATGGCTCAACCCGGCCCGAAATAGCTGAACATGATCAAACAGTCGAGCACGGACCGAAAACAGCAACCTGTCCCCAGCAGCAGCTACGACTCCCAACCATGAACCCCCAAATCCAACTCGCGAGGAGAGAACCGAGAGGTTCCACCGATCATGAACAAAATAGGAAACCGAGACTAAAGGAGCAGAAAAATGAAGGCATATGTAACACCCCACCTTACTAGATAAATCAGAGTCGCGCATTTATTCGCAAAGTCTTTAAAAATAAAACCTTTTTACTTTGCGAAAACTGATTTGGGGTGTTACCGTGAAAAATCGTTACTTAACTTAGAAGACCGTTGTTTTAACTTATTAAAAACGTTCGGTTACTGAAAAACTGTGTTTTCTGAAAAGTACGTAAAAATATAATAAGTTCGTCAAAAACCATCAAAATATCGTCAAAAGATCGACAAAACGTAAGCGGAAGCGTAAATCTTAGTTATACAGTCCAAAACATATATATGAATATCCTGAAAGTCCCGATCTGCTCCGTCACGTCACGCTCCTGGCCCGACCTGCT
>CACSLK010027751.1:8903578-8914920 GCA_902706635.1 Striga hermonthica | reverse complement strand
TGCCGCTGGGTGCGGCAGCGCGGCCACAGTCGGCTCCGTGCCGACCGTCCGGCAAACTTTTCCGACCAAACTGACCTAACTGAACATGATATGACCTGAAATGATTATTACGCTAAATTTAACATGAATTCACCGAATTGGTTGATTGGACTTAATACTCGGCCGTGGCACTCGCTACGTGCGAGGCCTACGGCCTTCGGCCACTCTCGGCCAAACAGCCTCTTTACTTGACAACTTCAGAACCCTACTACATGATCAATATACTGAAACGATTTAAGACTTAATCACACGGAAGAACCTGATTAATACTGAAGTAACAAGCCTCGGCCCGCGGCTACCCGAGGCTACGCGCGATAGGCGCGGGGGCGCCGGCTGGGGCCATTTCATCGGCTTTTCTTCATTTTGCCTCAACAATCTGATCATATTGAACTCAAAATAGACTATACTGAACATTCACATGATTTTGGTTCGAAAGTTGCCAAGAAAAAGCAAAGATTGTTCGGTGATAATCTAACTCAAATATGTTCGGCTTTTTCATGATTTTACTCAAAATTCTCGCAATTACTCCGAACGTTTAACTCTGAAATAACTTAATCACTACAAACATGATCTGAGGAGAAGTTTACCTCACCAATTGCTCGACGGAACTCAGAAAAATAGGCGTGCTTCCTTGCTTGCGTGCGCCGTGCGGTAGCTTCTCGATTGGCCGTGCGATTGTGGAGGGTTATTGAGGGAAATTCTGAGTATAACTTGCTGATGGCTTAGAAGAAGATGTGCTGTTCAGTTTCTAAGGGAAAAATGACGAAATTTTCCCAAGTGACATGCTTATATAGACGTTCGGCCGTGAGGGAGGGGATGACAGAAGTGTTATGTGGCTTTACCCATGTTTAACACTTGCTTGATTCTCCTTTAATCTTGTGATGACTAAGCTCATTCTCCTCATGACAATTGCTAGATTTTGATTGGTTAAAAAATCCATTCTTCTTGCCTAAGAAAGCCTCACGGCCTTAGGTAAATTTTGGGCAAAATTTTCATTAAGCTCACGGCTTAAGCATCTTATTAGGGTTAATTCACTAATTAACCCTAATCTTGATGTTTAATTATTAATTAAACATAGTACTTAATTCCCAAAATTTATTCCGAACGTAAACGGTACGTCGAAAATCAATTTCGGTAATTCCGACTGAACTTAATTAATTCCGAAAATAATAAACGATAACGTTACTATATCGGAATTAAACGTAATTATACCGATTAAAATATCGGGATATTACAGCATACCTCCAATTGACACAACCAAGTGTCGACATAGGAGGAGTCCACCGCCAACCGCCGTTTCGCCGGCGAAAAGGCACGGTCTGATCGGCAGCGAGAGAAGCGAAAAGGGGAGAAGCATCGTTCCAAAGACCCAGCCGAAACCGATTGCAGCTATCCCGACCACATCCATGAGCCAGCGCCACACCCCTACCATCTCCGACCGTACCTGGACTCCGTCGACCAACAAGGAGGAAGGACCTGCTCCATCGGTCGAGACGCGAAGCAGGGAGACGATCAACTGATGAGAGGAGGAAGCACCACCATGGACGGGCGACGGAGGGCCGTCCACCGATGAATCCAAACTTCCGGCGAGGGAGATACTACTAGCGCGATTGAGAGAAGAGGATCGGCGATTGAGAGACGAGAGGGTCTAGGGTTCGGCTTTTTTTTCGTTTCAGTTCAAATTTATGTTTTTAAAGATCTTTTTTGAAAAATATTTTTATTCTTCAAAAGTAGTTTTTTTTTTTTTTTTGTTTTTGTTGGTGTAAGAAATAATTCTCATTTTGACTTAGACATATATTTTAAGAATTAATTTTATCCAAAAGAATATAAAAACTTCCAAATATTTCATACATTTGGTAAAAAAAATAAAGTTATAATTAATTTGAAATTTTCTACTTATTTATTTAGTAAAAAAATGATTAATAAAACATTTATGATGTTATTTTATAATTACATTAATTATAAGAAAGCAATATTAAATATTAGACCAATTGTATACAACAAAAAAAAATAGTTATTATATAAAAATAAATAGATTTCTAACCAAAGGATGTGGTTTGTGTGTGAAGCTAATAAAAGTTGTGTAATAATGTAAAAATGAGTTAACAAAATTACTATAGATACCCTAACATGTGTTTCTATTTTAAATAATTTTTTATATTTGTAATAAAATACAGTATAATAAGAAAATGAATATATCAGTAAAGTAGGCAGACCTAACGATTAAACATTCATACATTTCCAATAGGTATACTAAACTCAAATTAAATTGTCATACTTTAAAAGTAAAAACAACAATATGATATTTTATTGCATACGTATATATTTTATTTAAAAAAAATGTATGACGGATCAATCCGCCTAATGGCTATTTCGACTCCTACAAGAATTTTTGTGAATTTAATTAATAAATTTTATGATAAATTATCAATTAATTGAAATTATATCTAATCTAAGAAATTAATTTTGTGATATATAAATAATACATGAATTGATATATATATATATATATATATATATATATATATATATATATATTAATAACAATTATTACACGGAAATTTGACCAAGTTTATACGTGTATATATGTGTGTGTGTGTATATGTTTAATTTGACCAAGTTATAATATTATGGTTCATCTGCATCACACATTGGAGGGAATTTTAAGGTTTTGTATTTATAAACTTAAGATTATACATTTTATGTGATTCACTACATAATTAATTGGTTGATATTTTACACAAGTTATTCAATCACAAATTTTTCAGCATCAAGCGTGACCTAAAGACCAACGGAAAGAACGGATATAAGAAACGGGAAAGGATTATAGCTCATTATACATAATATGAGATTTTTATTTTAAATCAATTTATTTCTTAAGTGAAAAATAAAATATAATTTATCAAAATAATAGTTTTATTGGTCTTGTTTAGTGTCGTTAGTAGTTTAGTGGTCTTGTTTAGGGGGAGGGTCGTTAGTAGTTTAGTTTGTTTAGTGTCCTTGAGTCTGTTTAGTTTAGTTTTTTTGGTCTGGGCTCTTTGCCTGAGTCTGTCTGTGCTTTTTGGTCTTGTTTTTTAGGTTTGGGCCGCTGGCCTCGGTACTGGTTCTGATTCCCCTGTGGGGGGCGTTTTTATTCTCCTGTGGGGAGCGATCTTAGTTGGTGTTTTTGTGTCTGTTAGTTGTGTGTCTGTTTTTCTATTCTAGTGTTGCTAGCGAGGTTCTAGGCGGACTTTTGTTCCGTTCTCTCAGTTCCTAGTTCCGGGTTGTAATATTCAGCCTTGGGCTGCTTTTGCACAATTGTGCGTTTTGATTTATAATATCTCTATCGTTTTGGCAAAAAAAAAAAAATAGTTTTATTATATTGAATTTATTTTTTAAAAATTATTGAAATCTAGATGAGATGGTGTACCATATGTTTGTAATACGGTTCATAGAAAATAAAACAATTTGAATGAAAAAAAAAAAAAACTAAAATTCGATCAAAGCTTGAATTGTAATATATAATTATAATTTGTGAAAATAATTATAATTAATTAGATTCAGTGAAAAAATGCATATGAAACCTATGTCACTAAAAAAGGACGATAATATAATAATATTTAAAAATTTGCTAACATATCAATTGAATTAAAAAAGAATATACTGGGTATGTTGATGTTGATGATGCTAGCATATCAATTGAATTATAATTGTGTTATTTAGTCAATAAAAATAGTGACAAATAATTGTTTTCTTTAACAAGATATTAAGACAAAATTGTAAATCACATGTATTTATTCTTGTGAAAGATTCAATTTGTTTTTATTGTGCATATTTTTCAATTTTTCTCAAACAAAAAAGATTTTGAATAAACAAGACTAACTCAGATAACGAAGCTTTGTCAATCAAAATTTTCATGCAATCTTTTTCACCACAATTTTTTACTATTATTATTTTCAAAATTGTATTCCAACTTTCAATATATTTGACATTAATTATATAACTTACGTAATGTATTTTTTTGTTTGGTTAATTGAAAGTAATAATGCAAAATGTTAATAGAACATAAAAAATATATAAAAAATAAAATAAAATTTAACTTAAAATCACATTAAAATATAAAAAAGCAAGCAATTCTTGGACAAACGGAAGTAAAAAAGTTAGCAATTCCTTGGACAACACTACTTTTTCTCATACAATTAAATACTTGCGAGTCAAGAAAACGCATCTTTCTTATTTGTTCTCTTAGTGTCAACGCTAATCATATCCAGTTTTCGAGTTCAGCCCACACACACAAATTAACTTTGTTTCTTAGTATTACTATTTTCTGAGTTTGGTGAAGAACAGCAAGAAGAATGGCAGTGAAAAGAGACGATCTTGCTCGAGAAAAGGACGGCAACGACTTCGGAGACGGAGTTTCATGGACTCGGGGCCCTCTGTTGGGGAAAGGCGCTTTCGGCCGCGTTTACAAGGCAACTCTCCGAGACGGCCGCTCGGAAAACAGCTGCCTCCCGCCTGAGCTGGCCGTGAAATCCGCCGAAGTTTCATATTCCGACACGCTACAGAAGGAGAAGCAAATCATGATCCTCATGGCCGCGTGCTCCAACATAGTCCGGTGCTATGGGGACGAGGTGACTCAGGGCGACTCTGCCACGACTGCGTATAATCTACTGCTCGAGTATGCTGCCGGTGGAACCCTGGCTGACCGGATTGATAATTTAGGCAGCCGAGGGCTGCCGATAATCGAGGTGAAGATGCACACACGGTCCCTTCTCAGAGGCTTGTACCACATTCACGGGTCTGGTTACGTCCACTGTGATCTAAAGCCGAGTAACATTCTACTCGTGCCAAGAAACCGAAAATTCAGGGCGACTAGCACCGAGTTCACAGCAAAAATCGGGGATTTTGGGCTCGCAAAGAGGGCAAAACGGTCTAATTGCAAGAAGAGGAAACTTGGGGAGGAGGTTTGTCGCTGGAGGGGCACGCCTATGTACCTGTCCCCTGAAGCCGTGACAGGGGACGAGCAAGAGGCCGTTTCTGATATTTGGGCGCTCGGTTGTGTCGTGCTTCAGATGCTGACCGGTAAGGCACCGTGGGAAGGGAGGAGCGCGGAGGAAATTCTGGAAACAATAGGGTCCGGATTGGATATTCCAAAAGTTCCCAGCAAGGTACCAAAGGACGCGCGTCATTTTCTCAGGTGTTGTTTCGAGAGGAACCCTTTGTACAGGCTGACGGCCGAGCTGCTTTTGGAACACCCGTTTCTCGATGGTTTGGGTAGTGACTTTGATTATTATGTGGACGAGTTTGACGATAGTGAGTCTGTGTTGTTGGATTCGGGGAGTGATGTGGATGACAGCTCATGTTCCGACGAATCATCGGAGTCATTTTCTTGCGGGCATGAGGAGGATGCGGACGGGTCGGATGACGAGCAGCCGAGCTGTTCGGAGTTTGAAAACGATGTGCCTTCGCGAGGGGAGTGGGGATACAAACGGCATTGTCCGGTTGGTAATTTTAAAAAGAGTAGTTTTCATGCAGTGAATGTGATGAGATTGCTTGTAAATTGAGATTAAGATACAGAGCTAGCTAGACCTGAAAATCCTGATGTTTTCCTTTGTTGTTAGTTTCACATTCATTGTATCTGCTGTTGATACGCCCCACTGCTGAGTTTATGTAGCACATTCGTTATATGATGATGGTTTTGCTATTGGTTTTCAACTCAATTTTGAATCAATTTTGAGAATACATACACTACGTAAACTATTGTACCATTAAGTCGCAATTACAAATAAAAACTCTTTGGCTCTGTCAGTCTTATTCGAGTAAAATTCCTAATAATGGAATCCCTAATCTACCATGTACAGTTCCATGAACTATACCTAGCTCCATCCGCAAATATAAATCTCTCTCTCTCTCTCTCTCTCTCTCTCTCTCAGAAAAAAAACTTGATGAGTATAAATAACAGGCAACCGGGATCATGTTTCGCCAAGAGCACAAGGAATGCAAGGAGGATCTTTCCAACAGTCTTGGGTAGAAATGTTCTGCAAACAACCGTCATGAAAAGTGTGGCCACAAGGTAGAACTGCAGAAGCCGGTGGGATCGGAGGCTGGTACATTCGGCCATCGGCTGTAAACGAGATATCCCTCTTGCAAAGGAAGCACTTATGCCCACTTGACTCGAGATGTTCATCACAACCTACAAAGGGGAAAAAAATGCAATAAATCAACAAATAATTATTGAAAAAACAAAGAGAGAGAGAGAGAGAGAGAGAGAGAGAGAGAGAGAGAGAGAGACCTTTTTAGATAAAAATGTGTTGTTCCGTAATTTTTTTTTTTTTATGGACTCCTACCTTCCCATCTTATATGAAAAGGGGCTTCTGGTGGAATTCGATTAGTTGCGGTTATAGGAGCTCGAGTAGCAGGAGAACTCGGCCTTTTGCTGGTTGCCAATTTGTCTACAACAGTAGGAGCTCGAGTACCAGGCAGTGGCGAAACCAGCCGTCATCACGGGGAGGGCCCAATTTGCCGCGGCGCACCACCCCCACTCCGATATCGGAAAGGCGCTCAAAGGGCTTTTGTGGACACTCTCAAAAATTTTCGCAGGATATAAAGGAATACTCTAGAGATTTTTATAAAAATCAAACTAAGTTCGAAATTAAACTAGTATACTTAAACTGAATTGTTTTAACTCGAAAAATACTCGAATTTATACTAATAAAAATCTCGGACTCAATTATAATAATAATCAAGAATTATACCTTCTTTCGAATAGACGAAAAGCTGAAAAAATTGAGAAAACGAAGCCTCAAACGATCGAACTCGTCCTCGACAAATTTGCTCCTTTTGATACTATTTAACGCAGAAATTCAAACTCCCACAATAAATGCTCGAAATTTCAAAAAATACAAAATTTGTCCGTATGGAATCGTGCTTGAATTGTCCACGCTCCAACTCGATTCTCGTTAAACCGAGGTCACACGCAACCTTACGGAATCCCGCAAAACGGCTTTTTATTCTTCTATTATGCGCACTCGACTTCGAGCTTCTCAAAATAAATGCTCGAAACTTCGAAACGTGAAATAAATTTTACGAACGGCTTCTACTGTTCTCGTGCTTTCAAGAAAGCACTCCCGCTAATTTTCAGCACGCCTAACGAGGATCGACGGTTACTCGAAGTCTAGACATGAAAATGACAATAAAATCACCGCCACTGTCATTTTTCTCTCAACTTTAGGCTACCCAAAATAAATGGTCGGGACCTCAAAATCATAAATCGATGCCACCAACGCACTCTCCGCTTCCCGTACTTTCATAAAAGTATTTTCAGGTAATGATCGACTCGGTTTTTGAGTCCCGTCGGTACACCGAAAGTCGGCTAATTAACCAACTCAAAAAATAATAAAAATAAAAAAATTATTAAATTCTGCAACTGTTATAGTTCTCATTGTCCCGAAACAGGATCCCGTTTCGGGGAGGGCTCAATTTGCCTTTAAAAGAATTTTCACGACAAAACCGGTGGCGCCCCTCCAGCCATGTATGTACCGCATGAAACCGGGGAGGGCTCAACATGTGCGCTCAAAGAAAAATCTTCCAATTCCAGCAAAATCCTCCACCTCTAATTTAAATTTTTTTTTTTTGGAGGGGCCGGCGCCTCTCCAATGCTATACATGGTTTCGCCCCTGGTACCAAGATAACTTAGCCATTTGCCGGCTGCCAATTTATCAGGTTGATGTGTTTTCTTCCTGCGTTGAAGCAAGCGTTCATGTGAAGTGTTTACGGTTGCTTTTCTTTTCAAACGTGGATGAGAAACAACACCGGGGGACCCAACACCATGTCTTGGTGCTGGAGTAGCCTCGCCTGTAAAGTTAGATATATTTACAAACATAAAACCCACACAAATTGCGCCTCAGCTAATTTCGGTAAAAATATAAAACAGATGAAAAATGCATACCAATCGAGTAATCACGACTTGGAGAAACAGTAGGCACTTGAGCTGGTACTCCACGCTGATGCGGGCCTATATGGATCAAATAAGCATATTGTTAAAGCATCTACATTGGGAAAGGCCTGATCTGCCCCCTTCTTGCATGATTGATTTCACCAAAGTACCTGATGGAACTATGGGCCTAACAGGGTAAGCCCGAATAGATGCAGAGGTTTCAGGAGAGTCTAGAAGAAACAAAGTACCGAAAAACCATGCAAAAATTAGAAGTTCACCACAACTTATGTTTATACTTTTGCTTTTTTTCTTTTCTTTTTCCTTGTATTAAATAATTCATTCTCGACGTAAAGTCGTAACCAATATAGTACATCTATAAGCACACGCGTCTGTTACGTGATTCCAAAAGCAGTCCAGTAGAAACTGCACTCTGGTGCAAGAATGTTCCAAGTCAATTGAAATTCTACTTTCATCATTTACTACCCCAATGTTTCATGAAGAAAAAAAAAATGTTTTCAAAATAATTATAGCTACAAACCATATCAAGCTACTTATGTTTCTGACTAATTTCGGAAAACAGACCTTCTATGGTTCGGGCGGTAGGCTCAGTAGGTTGAACACCATTTGTAGAGAAAATACCAGCAGCAGCATACGGGAACAGGATAGGGTTGACTATTGGGTTTGGGTAAGTAAGTATCTCAGCTATTGAGTTAATCCCAGCAGTAGAGCTAACGTTATGAGAAGACGGTGCTTGCCCTGGGTTTTGAGAAGGAAAAAAAAAGAAGTAAAGAGAGAAAGGGAAGGAGACTCATCATTATACACATCAACACACCAGAGCAATCAATAAAACAATAGCATTTCAATTACAAAAAAACTTAACTGTTTAACTAACGATCACTTGAAAATGCTTGTTTGCAAGAAGACAGTTTAATAGTGGGCAAGTACTATTTATAAGAAACTCGACTTTATGATTACAGAGTTTTAATGATTTTTGATTGGAACTTGTTCCACTTTTACGAAATCATAGTACCAATGAGGTTTTTATACCACAAAAGTTGTTGCAACAAATAATCAATTTGCCTGTCGTCTAAAAGGACAACATTAAACTTTTGGCTATCTCATAAACCACTTAGGGTTCTCCAGTCTGCAATACTCCCAGATAGACTCACACAAGAAGCTACAGATGACTCAAAAACTAGAGTTATGTGGCCATCACATTAAGCAAATTGATCCTCACTTTAGAAACTTTACAAAGTCCGAAACTTATATTTAGCACCACAGTGTCAATTGACGCGTCCAGCAAGAAAGAGGTGAACGTGGGGTACATTAATTAAAAAAAGAAACAACAATATAACTTTTGGTAAATGATCAAACTATCTGCAAAAGCAAATTGCATATACCAGCTGGCTGGAAACTCGATGGCGAAAGAAAACTGTTAGTGACTCCATCGCTGGTACCTTCTGCTTGCAAAGATATGATTCCTTCACGCAGAAGGGGAAAAAAATAAAAATATCTGAGAAAAAATAATAGTGACTTGAAGAGAGTAACAGTGGACCAGTGGAAATTTCTAACAAGTTGACCTCACGCACAAATCCTTTTCTCATTAACTTTATCCTACCAATTAATCAAAATCTGGGGAACAATTGTCTTTAATGTGCAGGTGCTTGTGAAAGTGAAATTGAACCTTACCCACAGGTTGACCACTCCCTGGAAAACAAACACCAGCAGTATTTTGTGGCCTTCTAGTCTCGGCCAAAGGATTTAATCTTTCTGCAAAAATAAGAGACGATAGTAAAAGCTTTAGATAAGAATAACCGATTTGCAGAAATGAAATACCCTTTCATGGTTCTCATATTCTACCAATAAGATGATTTTACCATCTCCACCCTGGACAAAGATACATCAAGCTTCTCTGCCTTACAAAATTTTCTTAAGCATATTTTCAATTGACTAGCTTGGCGATGACAATTACTGTAAAATTACGTTACTTTGAAAGTGAATGTAAAGAGAAACACATAGATGAAGCCATGTTCTAAAGTTATTGTTATAAGAAGTTCATCTCAGCCTAAGATATTCTTCGATGAGAGAGAGAGAGACTCACCTCGTTGTGCATGACCCATGGAGCTTCCTCTATCCCACGAAGATTCAGACGAGGCATTTATGGAACTTCTTCTGTACTGTTGTTGCAAGGGAATAACTTGACTTGCAAAAGATGTGGGCGTAGGCATTCGAGTCCACAATCGACTCTGATTGACAAGTCCACATTGAGGGACTATAGGAATTCCGGAAGGCAACAAAGATGAATCCAGATTAAATCCAAAATCATCATATGTTGCTAAAAAGTTAGACTGCAGATTAGATTGTGAAGCCTGGAAACCAGGAAACTGGATTGGATTTATCCTTGACCTGGTGTCCCCATAAAGTACACCATTATCGCGAGACAATAATGAGCTTGATAATCCACCAGCATCGGTTTGGAACCCTACTAATGGAGTAAGAATCGAACTGTTTATCGGACTTTGCGCAACGATAGGATCCATACACTGGGAGGACAGAGGATCCATCAATTGACTAGCAATTTCTCGAGTACTGAACTTACTATTGGATTTGATTTCCGTACCACCTCCTATTCCAAGACTAAGAAAATCCTCATCGACAATTTGCGGAGAGCTATTTGGAAGAGGCAACGAGGATTAGGTGTCACGTTCTAAAAGAGGAGAACAACTTATAGGTAAGCTACTGATTTTTCTATTTTTAGCTTCGGTTCCATGTATCCTTAAAGGATACCCAGCTGCTGACTCACACGATTGTGGCATGAAATTCATGTGAGCTTCTAGTTTGTGATAATTTACCGAACAATCAGCAGGGAAAGTGTTGCTTCCATCAGTTAAAATGTGAAGCTGAAGTTCTCTCATGGTCACCTCAAGATTCGGGCTCAAGACACTATTGGAGGCAGAATTGCCGTCTCAAAATATGCATCGGTGTTGGAATCTGCTAAGTGGTTCAAATCCACACATTGTTTTCACTCTTGAACTCGGGCAGGTACGAGATGCAATCTCCTCGTAAGTCAAGCTGAGGAATTTCATACTCACCAACAAAATTATCTCATAAAAGACGCAAACCAGTGAGATGCTTGCACATGTACAGACATACAGAAACTTCTATAATACACACATGAATAAGTAAACAATGATCGAAACTCAAAAGCATGTAGCAGTCCCAAAACGCATCAAATTCCGAAAATTGCAGAATCATCATTCAAGAGCTGCAATTTCACATTTCTTTGCATACAAATAAAGACACTTTCTGAAGGCACCAACATCCCATATCAGAACCAACTTCATGAGTTCATCATTCTCATCACCAGAAGAAGAAAAAAAAAAAAAAA
>CACSLK010027751.1:8865861-8880966 GCA_902706635.1 Striga hermonthica | reverse complement strand
TTTGGATAAACAAGAAAAGGGCAAATGATAAAAATGGAAAACAGAGTTGGATTTATTGTCCTTCGAGAGCTTCAATTATTCTCCTTCTTCTCCAAATTGCTCGAAGATTCAGTAACGTGACCTCTCTCAGAACAACTTCGTGCGGAAAATTTTGACGAACATTGACGAACATCGGCCAGCTCCGCGCTCCCCCACCTCGATCTGTCGGCAAACAGCTTCACCGGCTGTTGGATCTCTATTCCGACGAACATCGACGAACACCGACACTGAATCTCTATTGTAATCTGTTGGATGGAAGTTTCGGCTTGTTCTTCATTTTTTGAGAAATCTAGTGAATTTGGATTTGGAAGATAATGCTCGTTCTTCATTTTTTACTTTTTGTTTTAATTTTGTAGTTTTATTTATTTTATTTATTTTTCCTACAATGAGTATATATATTTCCACCTCATTTTAATTTTTTTATTGCCATGTGGGCAAAATTATCTTCACATGGCATAATTAGTTTATTAAATACGATTGAAGCCGCCACATCAGATAAAAAATTGCCACATCACGCCACGTCGATTTTTTATCCGGGGTATGGATAAAATAGGACCAATTCTGATTAAATGGACAATTTATAGGACCCATAATGAAAGTGGCCAATGGCGGGGTGCATTTTTGGAAAGTGGCCAAGTTAGAGGACCAATTTTGAAATTTTGCCCACTTGAGCCTATGAAATGCTAGTAATGAACAATTTTAAATAGAATTTTTGACATAAAATATATATCATGAGATAATAGTTTAGTGCTTTAGTGGGCAAAAATTCAGAATTCGTCCTATAATAAGTTGGTCATTCTCCAAAAATCTACCCCGTCATTGACTACTTTCAATTTGGGTAATATAATTTGTCGATTTCACCATCTTTGGTCTCTTTTTATCCGTAACCTGGATAAAAATGTGACGTGGTGTGACATGGCGTTTTCAAATATGACATGGCGTGATGTGACGACTTCATTTAAATTTAAAATTTCGAAGTATGGCAGGTGGAAATAAATTTTGCCATGTCACTGCCAAGTGGAAATAGGCCACAAAATAAAACAAAAAAAAAGGAAAAACCAAAACAATGGTGGACGTCTTGGACCTCTGATGCAGGGCGGCAAGAAAATGAAGCAGGCAGCAAATTAATTCAAGACACGAATTTCAATTCAATTTAATAGTGGGCGAAATAATGTATATGGTGGACGCCTCTGGATTGAAAAGACACTAGGGGTTGGATGGAGGTGGGGTTATGGATACTTTCGGCTATTCCAACAGTGACAGACATGTTTTCCGACGGTTCCGAAGATGGTGGACATATTCTAGTACTAGTGCACGACAGCCCGAGGGGTTCGGAGGTGTCTTAAGATTTTGGTGGGTCGCCGTGAATCTCCGGAAAATTTAAGAAGAATACCGAATTTCATTGAAATCGTTTAGATCTAAAATTTTGACCGAAGCAATTGACAGTCTTATCGGTGAAACTTTTGCCAAATATTTTTTTGGGGATGATGTGGATGATTTAATTTTACAGTCAACATTTCCTAATCCCGCCACATAAGCCATAATCACGCCACGTCACATTTTTATCCAGGGTGCGGATAAAAAGGACCAAATTAAAAATGACCAATTATAGGACCTAAATTGAAAGTGGTCAATGACGGATTGAGTTTTTGGACAGTGGTGACTTATAGGACCAAATTTGAATTTTTGCCATAGTTTAGTGTATTTATTTCATATATGTTTAAAAAAGTTATGATAAATAAGAAAAGTAAGAAAAGGCTGTGAATAATTATTTCAAAACATCGTATATTAACGGGCGATGGCCAACGGTCCTTAATCACGGAATTAAGGGAGGATGGCATTTGATGAATAGAGGGACCAATATGAATTTATACTTGTGAAATACAAATTTCTATATGAAATAACAAAAAGAAATAAAGAACGCACGATTTCGCAGGTCTTGTGGGAGATTGGCGAAGAGAAGATTTCTCCGAAAGTGACAGGAACAATGAGTGATTTTGTTACAATAGTAGTTATGATTTGAGCTAGTATGTGCTCGTATATATGTCGATGTGGTATTCGCCAGTGTTTATTCGTTGTGTGTATCTTGTTTGGTTAAAATGAGGATGCCTTCTTTATACATGGAAAACGCACGTACCTCGTTGTCGGACATTTTTTTGGAAATCGCTGGAATTTCACAGAATTTTCAAATTTTTGAGTTTTGGAAAAAAATCAGGGGAAAAATGGTTCAAATGGTGCGATACGTAGTAATATGAGGCGGTGAATAGTAACGTTCTAACCAAAATGTATACATGTATTATTCACCCACCTACTTTCAATGGTTTTCTTTTAAATTACTTATTACCTTATAATCTTCACAAATTTATTATTATATAAATCTCACAAATTCTACTATTCCTTCACTAATTACATAATATTAATTATATAAATGCTATAGGTACATAATATTGCACATAAGGGTGTACATAACACTTACATTAACCCACCAAAATTAAAAAAATTCAGTGGACCTCACTGTTGGGGTATCACAACAAGCGCAGCGGACAAAAATACCCCTACAACAAATATGACAAGCACTACTCCAAACGAAAATAAGCCAACACAAATAAATAAAAGATGAGAAAGAAAAGAACACAAAAATTGATAACAGAGTTCGGCGAAAATAGCCTACGTCTCCGGGCACCGCCAACCGCAACGCCAAATTTACTAATCTCACTAACAAAATACAACTAGAGTTAAATAACCCACAAAATATTTCCTTAATTAACGATTTCCTTCTAAATAGGAGAGAATAAAATAAGGTGCAATTGTAACCTAAAGGCAAGGGACCTATTTATACTAAAAAGATCTTACACATCTTTGGTACACATCCGATGTGGGACATAAAATTAATCAAAATCTAATAATTCTCCACCTTGACTAATTTTGCTCCCACTCCCAACTCAACTACTAGCGGTGCCTCCAAATGCACCTCTCGGCGCCAACTCAAATATGCAGAATGTTGGTCAAGTCTAAACAATGTTCAAACTTGACTGCTGTCACTATCTTGGTCATGATATCTGCAGGATTCTTCGTCGTCTTGATCTTCTTCAACACAACGGTTCCATCTTCTAGAATCTCCAGCACAAAGTGATAGCGAACATCAATATGCTTCGTTCTTGCATGAAATACTTGATTTTTCGCTAAGTGAATAGTGCTCTGACTGTCACAATGCACTAAGACGTGCTTTTGACCAACTCCTCTTCAAGCAAACTTTAAAGCCAAATAGCCTCCTTCACAGCTTCAGTAACCGCCATATACTCTGCCTCTGTTGTAGACAAAACAACTGTTGACTATAAGGTAGACTTCCAACTGACTGGAGCTTTTGCAAAAGTGAACAAATATCCAGTGGTTGATCTTCGCTTATCCAAATCACCCGCGTAGTCAGAATCACAATATCCAACTACACATTGACCTAATTCATTCTGCTCATAAACTAATCCAACGTCTACAGTACTATGAATGTACCGTAAAATCCATTTTACAGCTTGCCAATGACCTTTACCAGGGTCATGCATATACCTGCTAACAAAACCAACTGCTTGTGAAATGTCGGGCCTTGTACACACCATCGCATACATCAAACTGCCAACTGCATTTGCATATGGGACTCTAGCCATGTACTCTCGTTCTTCATCACAATTTGGCGATAACTCGGCACTTAACTTCAAATGAGGGGCAAGTGGTGTACTTACTGGCTTCGACTCATCTTTTATGCCGAAACGTTGTAGTACCTTATTCAGATATTGCTTATGAGTCAAACAAAGCTTGTCTCTCATTCTGTCCCTGCTTATCTCCATCCCGAGTATCTTCTTAGCTTCCCCCAAGTCTTTCATCTCAAACTCTTGATTCAACTGAGCCTTCAATTGATCAATCTCCACTTGGCTCTTTGATGCAACCAACATGTCATCCACATACAAGAGTAAGTAAATGAAAGATCCATCTTGCAGCTTGCGTAAATATACACAATGATCATGTCTGTTTCGCGTGTACTTCTGCCTAATCATAAACTTATCAAACCGTTTGTACCACTGCCTCGGAGATTGCTTCAGTCCGTACAACGATTTTTTCAACTTACAGACCCAATTCTCTTTTCCAAGAATTTTGAATCCTTCTGGCTGAGTCATGTAGATTTCCTCATCTAAATCTCCGTGTAAGAACGCCGTCTTCACGTCAAGTTGAGCTAGCTCTAAATTCAACTTTGCTGCTAAGGCCAACAAAACTCTAATGGAAGAGTGCTTAACGACTGGAGAAAACACTTCATTATAATCAACTTCTTCCTTCTGAGTGTAGCCATTAGCCACCAATCTTGCCTTGTAGCGCATATCATCCTTATGAGGAAATCCATCTTTCTTTGCAAATACCCACTTGCATCCTATCGCCCTCTTTCCTTTTCGTAGTTGCGTCACCTTCCAAGTTTAATTCTTCTGGAGAGACATCATTTCTTCCTCTATAGCCCATTTCTACTTCTCATTTTCTAAACTTTGAATTACATCTTGAAAAGTGAAAGGTATGTCATCATCAACAATTGGAAGTGCATAAGCCACCATATCCGCCAATCGAGCAGGTTGTAGAATCTCTCGTCTGGGCTTTCTCAATGCAATGGGTAAATCTAATGATTCATGAGTCTGAACTTCATCATCCGACATATCATTTGATATTTTTTCGTCGATCATAGTTGGTTGTCTCGTCATCACATCTATCTCCACATGCTTCAATGTCAACTCCACCTGTTGGGTTTGCGTCGTCTTTACCAAACTTTGTTCATAAATTATAACATCCCTGCTAAACACAGTTTTGTTCGTCTCAAGACACAAAAGACGATATCCCTTTAAGCCAATTATGATTCCCATGAACAAAGCCTTTTTCGCTCTTGGATCTATCTTTGAATCCTTCACATGATAGAACGTAGGACACCCAAAGACAAGTAAAGATCCATAGTCAGCAACAGGTTTCCCCGACCATACCTCCAACGGTGTTTTACCATCTTTTGCAGATGACGACAAACGATTTATGAGGTGTTGCACATATGTTACAGCCTCAGCCCAGTACTCCTTGCCCAAACCAGCATTGGACAACATACCTCGAACTTTCTCCACCAATGTTCGATTCATGCGCTCCGCCACCCCATTTTGATGTGGTGTCTGTTTAACGGTGAAGTGCCTAACAATGCCATTTTTATGGCAAACTTCTTGAAAGGGATCTCTTGTATGTTCTCCACCATTGTCCGTTCGTAGGACCTTGATCTTCCTTCCAGTCTGATTCTCAATTTGTGTCTTCCATGTCATGAAGACACCAAGCACTTCATCCTTCCTCTTCATAGTGTACACCCAAACACGTCTGGAAAAGTCATCGATGAAAGTGACAAAATAGCGTCTTCCGCCTAATGATGGGGTCTTAAAAGGTCCTCACACGTCCGAATGAACATAATCCAAGACACCTTCGGTATTATGGATAGTCGTTCCAAACTTCACTCTCTTCTGCTTTCCCAGAACACAATGCTCACAAAAGTCTAGTTTGCACATTTTGACATCTTTCAACAGTCCTTATTTTGACAATGTTTGCAAGGACTTTTCACCAGCATGTCCCAAACGCATATGCCACAACTTGACTGCTTCAGACTCCTTGTTGGTGGAATCTGCTACTGTTACTGTCCTAACAACCGTATCACCTTGATAGTAATCAGTATTCTTAAAATCGGTGTAGGCGGCCGCCTAGGCGACGGTCCGCCTCCGCCGATGTGCTAAAATCAGCCATAAAAATCGGCCAGGCGGGGCTAGGCGGAGCTAGGCGGCCTCGGCGGTCACCGCGGCTATGCGTTTTTTGCGGGACTAGGCGGGTTCTCGGCGGCTGAGGTCGGATACGTTGACCGGGGTCGATAGGGTTAAAGGCTTGAAGCTGGACGATCAAAATCGAGAGACAGTGACTGAATTTGGAAGGCTAAAACTGATCTGAAGTTGGAACGGCGGATCTAAAATTCGGACTTCAGAAAGGGACGAGAAGATGAATTCTTTTTTTTTTCGTACAAGAAGATGAATTTTAACTTCTGAAATCGGAAGGTCGAAAAGAAGGTGAAGTGAGCGTGAACCATTTTCGGTACATTAATTTATTTCTAGATAGCTTTATGAAAACACATGTGTTTTGTTGGAAGATGTGGCTGGACATTAATTTATTCACTGTACAATGCTTTTAATGTATTCTAGCACATTAACTTTTTACTTTCCCATGACATATGCATGATTTATAGGCTTTTAATGCATTATGATGTAGCTTTTAATTTATTCTAGTGAAAAACTTGGTAGAAATTTGGTAGAACCGACATTTATAGGCTTTTAAACTACAATGAGAAGTAGAAATTTAAAACTTTAAATCTAGATTTATTAATTATAACTTGTAATTTCATTAGTGAAATTGTGAAAATAAATAAAAATAATATATTTATTAACTTCTAGGCCCCGCCTAGGCCTCGCCTAGGCCCCGACTAGGCGCTCTAGGCGCTAGGCGCTGGTCGAGCGCCTAGCAGTCGTCTAGCGACTTCTAAAACATTGATAGTAATACAAATTATTCCTCCTTATGCCTTTCATCACCACGAACGAGTCAGATGTAACCTTCATAACTCCATCTCGCAAAGTCACTACCAAGCCTTTGGATTCCAAGGCTTCTAATGAGATGAGGTTTTTCTTCAAACTCAGTACGTACCGAACATCCGTCAAAACTCTGGTGGAACCATCGCGATTCTTCAAACGGATTGAACCTATCCCAGTTGTCTTACAGGCATTATCATTTCCCATATAGACAACCCCTCCATTGATCTCCTGAAAATTGAAGAACCATTCCCTTATGGGAGACATATGGTAGGTGCATCCTGAATCCAAAATCCATTCGTCTGGATGAGATGATGAAGGTGAAACCACAAGTGAAAATTCAGAGTCTTCACTTCCACCCTCAGCAACATATGCATCTTGAGGAGATTTGCCCTTCTTCTTCAACTTAGGACAGTCTTTCTTCCAGTGTCCCTTCTCATGGCAGAAAGCATACTCGTCTTTTTCAAGCTTGGCTTTAGAACATGATCTTCCTCGTCCATTCTTCTTTTGGCTCTTCGACCGACCTTTTGCAAGCAACGCTTCATCTTCTGCTGCTGCATTCTTCGTCTCTTGTTTGTTCTTCTTTCTCAACTTATAGCTATACAGAGCAGAACTGACCACTGCAAAAGTTACATCGTCCTTCCCATGGAGCAGAGTAGTCTCTAAGTGCTTGAAGTCGTCTGCAAGTGATGATAACAACATTAGAGCCAAATCTCCATTGCTGAATATGACGTCCAAATTCAACAAATCTGCAACTAACTGATTGAATGAAAAGACATGATCATTCATCGATGTGCCATGCCGGTACTCAAAACGGAACAATCGCTTCTTCATGAGGAGCTTATTCTGGCCGCTTTTGTTCATAAATTTATTGTTCATGTGTGATTTTACACCATATTCATATAGTCTCTGGAGCTTATTTGTTGCATTATTGGTGTATAAATTGCATATTTGTGCTTTAATTCTATATTTGTTGGAAAGGTATTACACGCTTGTTTTGTAGATATTTTCACATATTCTAGAGCTTTTGGCTATTGGAGGTGCATGGTGAGTACCTAAGACCCCCGAGATGATGAAAGATTGATGCACGGATGAAAAAAATGGAAGAAACGAGGGAAACAAGTGAAGAATAAAGTGCAGATTTGTGACACGGGCAGTGACACGGGCATCATGCCCGTGTCGGAGGCCATGTCACCTCAGCAGAAGGATTTCGAAGCCAGGTACCTGACACGACCCGCTACACGACCTGTGACACGGGCGTGTCGGGTCGTGTCGCACACGTGGGCAGTTTTTAATCCCTTGCCTTTTTGGATAAGGAGAAGAGTTTTAGACATTATAAAAGGCATATTAACCCTATCCTGAAGGAGGGAGGTGGAGAACACAAGGAGAAGGGCTTGGAACATAGAAGAGAGGCAATTGGGAAGAAGAGAAGATCAACCACAAGATTTCTAGTTTTTCTTTTTCTCTTTTGAACTTATTTTCTCATGATGATTTCTAATATGTCTATGTATTTGAATTCAAACATGAGTAGCTAAATTTCTTTGATTCTAGGACATGGTAGTAGATTTATAGTTTGGGATTTTTGGATGATTTATCATAGTTGATTATTTTCTTTTGAACCCTATTCAAATATTTTGTATTTATTTCATGAATTGCAATTGGCCACTGCTTTTACATGTTTGATGATATTGTTCATAATTCGAGAGATGAGTTTAATATTAGATCTTTAATGTTTGACACAATTTGTTTGCTTGAATCGAGAGATTAGTAGATAGTTGTGAGAATTTTGGGTCTTTTAATCTTTTTGGAGTTGAATTGCATGTGTTGAGTGAAGACGCTAATATATGTGATTTAATCTACGATTTTATCGATCTCAAGAGAGACGATAAGCTAAATGTGTGATCGTCTTATAGGGTGATAAAGAGAACATTTAGTTGTCATATTTTTGAAGGAATCCTAACTATTAATTGAACCCAACGTCTTAGAATCTATCGTTCCCATATATTTACTCACGTGTTGATCTAGCTAGTTCTTTATTTTTGCTTTATTTCATTTCATTCATTTTCTTAGTTTAGTTAATCAATCTCATATTCGGTCATCTAAATAAAGTTGACATTATTATAATCTTGTACTTGATATATTAATTATTTGGTCTCTTGGAATACGACCTTGTTTGCCACATACTACGAGAGAAGCCGTACACTTGCGGTCGAGCTTTAAAAATATAGGCGAACATTTATCCTCCAAAGCCTTCCACAAAGTGTGAACAGAGTTCTCATTCTTGAACGCGTACTTCTGCTCCCTCGACAAACACGAACGAATTGTTCCACATGCTAAGCGGATGATATTCTTCCAGTCCTTCTCTTCAATGTCTGTTGGCTTCTCCTTTTCAATCGCAATGTCGACGCCTTGCTGAAATAAACAATCCAGCACCTCGCCTTTCCAATGCCGAAATGACCGGTCAAATCGAAGATCTCCACGGGAGTCTGACGTTCGGCATCACCGTCCTTGCCGGAATGAATGCAGAGGATGATGCGCCCTTGACCTCTTTGGACATCTCAGACCCGAATGCAGTGTTCCCCTCTCCAAATGAGCCTGGGACGAACCTTCGTCTCTGATACCACTTGTTGGGGTATCACAACAAGCACAGTAGACAAAAATGCCCCTACAACAAATATGGCAAGCACTACTCCAAACGAAAATAAGGCAACACAAATAAATAAAAGATGAAAAAGAAAAGAACACAAAAATTGATAACATAGTTCGGCGAAAATAGTCTAGGTCTCTGGGCACCGCCAACCGCAACGCCAAATTTACTAAACTCACTAATAAAATACAACTAGGGTTAAGTAACCCACAAAATAAGATTTGCTTAATTAAGGATTTCCTTCTAAATATGAGAGAATAGAATAAGGTGCAATTATAACCCAAAGACAAGGGACTTATTTATATTAAAAAGATCCTACACATCTTTGGTACACATTAGATGTGGGAGATAAAATTAATCAAAATCTAACGCCAAGTGAGTGGTACGTACAAGAAGTCACCCAATCATTTTACAACTTCCGCCATATTTTATAGCTCTGCAATTCAACAAAGAAAGATAATCTTTTCTGATGATGGGTGGACAGACTGAGGATTGAGTACACCAGCAGCATGTGCAGCGACTCGGGCTCGGACTCAAACGGGTGGACAAAGGCCCGCGGTGTGGTACTGAAAACGTTGGTCCTAGTCGGCGACGCGTTGTTGCTGAAGCGTCTCACCAAGTCCACCACTCGCTGGGACCACACGCGCATCGTCGCTGACTCGCTCGCCGGCTATAAGGTAGCTCTTTTGTTGTGTACTTGCACTGAGCTGATTGTTTATTCAGTGTGCTTTTCCGGCTTTCGTTATTGGTGGTTTGAATTTGAATTTGTAGTTTTCCGGAGAGCAAGCTGCGAGGGACCCAGACAATGATTTCAATTTAAGGTACACGTTTATCTTCATTGGCTTCATATTCATGGTTGCTGTGAATTGATTGCAGCATATTTATGTAGCTTGTTGTGAGTTTGATGATGATGTCGGTGAGTTGTAATTATGTTAAAGCTGGAAGCTTTTGTATATTTTCATCCTAATTTAGTTGTGTTAGAAACCTGAGGAGTTGATTTCATATTTCATAAAGGATCATGTTCATTATTCTTGGTTTCGATCACTTCGATTTCTCTTTGTTCTGTTTATTCTTTGGCTGTGCACAAATTTTTGCGTGAGCCGGCGAAAACGTTTGCGGGCGACCACTCGACCCATCATATTTTTTTTTAACAAAAATAGATACTTATGTTATGAAATGTCGGACTTTTGTTTATGTTGTTTTTTTTTTGGGTCTAAGTAATATCAATGTCTTCTTTGCATTTCCAGATGGCTTTCGTGCCCGGCAGCAGAAATGGCGGATGGTTCAGGGTTTTGTACTTCGAGCAGGTACAATTTTGTAAATCACATGATAATTCTCCTGGCATATTGCTAATAATGGACTAGATCAAAATGACTCAATTCAATTCTAGTGCTTCTTCTATTAGTGAAGTTTCTAGAAAAATACATCAAACGACGCAATGCACCTTGGGTCGCTACGGAAACAGTCTCCTTGTATAATTACAAGGGTAAGGTCTGCGTACAACTGACCCCCAGACCCCAACCCGTTTGGGAATATACTGGGTATGTTGTATTGCATATGTATACAGAGTCTTGTGTAACATTTTCCTACATGGAGATTCTCAGATGAGTTTTTCTTGGACAGGCATTCTCGAGAACTCCTCGCAAACCATTTAGGCAGGTATTCAAAGAGTTTAAACCCTAATCAGTTTTGATCCCTCTTTTACCAGCAGCTTATTTGATGATCCATTAGAATTTGTCATAGTGAAATGATGTTAAACTGTAAGCAAACGGTTACACTATCAAAAGCTTGAGTTGCTTTTGTCTGCTCCTCCACATTGGACTTTGTCACCACTTCGATGACAAGAATGTGAAGTTTTTCATCAATTCCTTGCCAGTTTTTTTTCTGGCTGTTACTAGTTTTAACGGCACTCTTCTTACAGAGATTTTTCATGGTAAAGCCTTGTTCAAATTAGATGAAATGTGATGTTGAGGTTAGTTTCGAGTCTTGTTTTGCTTCCATAACTATCTCTACTATTTCTTGGTTAAAGATGTCAATATAATAGGATTGAAGATTATCCTATTTGCCACATGATTAGCTTAAGTTAATGATAAATCCCTGGCTCACTGGACAGCTTAGTACCTATGCAGTCCGGGATTCTGAGGAATACAAGAACTTCTGTGATCGACGAAAGGACCAAAGGCCACAGCCTGAAGAAGTATATGAGGTAAGCATTGTTGTGAATACACATTGATAATGAAACTGAACATTTTCTATTGAACTCTTTTTTTTTCTTTTTGCTTTTTTCGTACGTTTATGCAAAATCTCATCTTTGCCACCTTGCACACCATTATTTTGAATCGGGCGTATTGTTGATTATGATCCGCTTTGTATAATTCTTGTGGTTTTGAGAATCACATCATTACCAGGCACACTGTTTATATTATATTTAAGGATATCACCAGCTGAACTAACAATCAGCCCCCATGTTCTGGGAAGAAAAAAGAGTGGGTTAACATGATGCGAGGACATTCTACATCTCGAGTTTGCAAGAGTATGACAAACGTTTCTTACAAAAAAATTTAATTAGTTTTGCTATGCAGCGTGGTTATATTTCTCTCGAATTTGGTAACATGTTTGATTTTGGGTAAGCAGACACTTCATACCAACCCAAGGGATACCATCAAAACTTAGGAATTAGGATTCGCAAAGGTTTAAGAGACCATAATGCTGTTCACATGAGGACTTAACTGCAACCCCATAATCTGCACTATACTAAAATTGCCTTCGTACGGTTAAGACACCTCTATACCATATTCATTTGAATCACTAAAGAACTTACTACTGTCCTTGATTAATGTGCTTGATCACCGACCTGTTCATCTCTTTGTTAATGTGAATCCATTGCCAGATTAGGTTATTTGATTGGGTGAATCATTCACCCCATTTGGTTCTGCGTCGGGAACCAGATTTCTCTTGGTTATTTTCTTTCCTAAAATACATATTTGTAGGCTTAGTACTGTGAAAAGCTCTAGAATAGTCGGTCAGTGTGTGGAGTGATGCATCCCATTGTGCAGGTTAGATATTTTAAGGATAGCCTGGGAGAGAACAGAAGGAAGTGGACCGTTTCTGCTGGAAAACACAAAATAGAAACCTCGGTTTCCATCAATATCTGTGATAGTAGAATGCTTGGCTTTTCATTAAACACTATCGTATTTTCAGACAGACAAGTTAGAAATAAGTATGAAAAGTAAATTTTGCAAGGTATTATTAAATGAAATGAAAATGTAACAATGGAAGTTGAAATGCTGGTTTCTCTTGTTAAAACAGTGATTTTATGTGATTAATGATTAGAAATTCAAGACGAGCAGATGTAGTATTTCTGATATAAATCTGCCGTAGGCCTGTAATTATTATAATTGAGTAGGCAACATCTTTTGTAATTATTATAATTGAGTAGGCAACATCTTTTATCATTTAATCTTAGGAAATCTCATAGGACATTGCAGAGCATTTGACCACCATTTACCTCAAACGATGCGATCGAGGCAAACGCTGTTTGTATGAAGGCTCGACTCCTCCAGATGGATTTCCTAATACATGGGTATGCCTGTTGTTTACTTCTACCCCTCTCCCATCAAATATTCCCCTCCATTTGTGCATACAGTGTGTGTTCATTTTATTTTACTTAAATGCTTTACATATAGCAGAATGGAGCATCAATCTGTAAATCCGAACTCACGGTTTTGAAGAACAGCGAAATACACACATGGGACAGAGGTTATGATGAGAATGGGAATCAAGTTGGTTTCAACCAAAATTATCTTTGCCTTTTTTTTTTTCCAAAATATCACTTTTGCTTCACCTGGACTATATACCGTTTTCATTGTTCTTTTTATTTTTATTTTTATTTTTTTTTTCAGATTTGGGGAGGAAAGGATGGACCCTATGAGTTTAAACCTGCTCCAGAGTCGAGTTACAGCGATCCATTTTCGTCATTAACTTTTCAACCGCAACTCATGGAGAAAATGATTGACGGTTCGTTTGTTCTCCAAGAATGATACTTTTCATTTTTTTCATCCATCCCACATATATGCAATAATAGGTCAAACTTTGCAGACACCTCAGGTGAGCATCGACTGAATCTTGTATTACTGTGCTCCCAATATTTGTAATAATTATCACTAAGACCAACAAACCTGAACTATTTCAGTATCTTTAAATTCTATGATTTCGAGTTCTATCCAGCTCTACACAACTCAACTAAAGAATCTCCTAAATTTTCCATGATAGGTTACTTTTTTTTTCCTATTGAAGTCCTTATAATATCGTGGTGAAGTTGAAAATATAGTAGCATCAAGTGCATAAGCTTAACATTTTGGACAAAAGAATGTGAAATTGTTATGAACCAATTACAAAAATTTATAAAGAAAAAAAAAGAGAGAGAAAATACAAGTTGAGATGCATGAAATTGAACTCTTTAGTAGGTACTGTTGAGGTAGAAATATAAAGCAGCCAAAGCTGCAGCTCCAAGTGCCACTGCAAAGGGCAATGCTTGCCTGCAATAGCAAAAAGAACAAACCTTTGATATCAACAACATTTTTTTTTTTTTTGTTCTGACACACAACAAAGATATGAGAAATTTGAGGTTGCAAAGGTTGTACATAGAGGTGTACATAACACTCACATTGAGTGGGACCCACTAAAATTAAAAAATCAAGTGGACCCCACTCCATGTGAGTGTTACGTACATTTATTATGTACATGTAGCATTTTTCGTAAAAGAAACTGTGGGAGATGAAGCATTCTTTACCCAATAGATTCATCTCTCTTAATCTGTGCTTTCCTGGCTTTTCTAACCTCTGTGCTATTGGCATCTTTGGTCACTGCTGGCTGATATGGCCTAAACCTCCTCTTTGGGGCACCACAAACTGCAGAAATATCAATGAAATAATATTTCATAATAATAATAATAATAAATAATAATTATGAGAAATGCTACAGTCCCGTTATGGAACCATTCCGTTGGGATTTGTAACCGTCAGATCATCATGTAACTGTCGTAGATACTTGATCTAACTGTTACAAACCTTGACGGAATGGTTCCGTAACTTGACCGATAGAATCTCCCAACAATAATAATGGTTTTTGAAGTGTCAGTGTGTAAGATTACTGAGATTTTTTCTAGCAATTTACCAGGACAGAAGTACTTATCAGGCACCTTCTCAAATGGGGTTCTATCGTTGTAGATATACCTGCATCACCAATCCAATATTTGTCAATTTACAAAATAATAATAATAATAATAATAATAATAATAATAATAATAATAAAAAAAATAAATAAATAACTAAAAAGGCACATTACCCACAATCACGGCAAATGTAGGCTTGCTTGGAAGCCAGTCGCATGGAAAATTTGGGGGCAGTCGCCGGAACACTTAAGACTTGAGACGGCGGCGGCATCAGCTGGCGGATGGATGGTGAAAAGAAGGACGACCTTAGAGCAAAACGGTCGGCCGGCAGCCGTAGAGCGGTGGCTCCCGCCGCCGTGACTGGTGGTGCAATGGATTTGGCTCCATGGAAACTTGTGGATGCCAAGGCCATGTCTAGTGCTACCTTTTTTTCTTCTTTCCCTTTTTTTTTCTCTTAGTTTTATGCTCTATACTTGAGAAGATAAGAGAGTGGTGTCTTGTGAGGCCAACGTGGAGCAATTTGGTTTTCTAGATTTTACGAGTTTCTTTTCTTGTACAAAGTGTGGCCACCACAATTGTTACTCATGGAATCACACCTTAATCTGTGGACCTTTTTTTTTTTT
>CACSLK010027751.1:8760859-8779331 GCA_902706635.1 Striga hermonthica | reverse complement strand
TGTAAATCTCATTGAAAAACTACTTCAGTTTTCTTCAAAAAATGCATAGGAATAAAAATTATAAAAAAATAAAAATAAAATAGAAATAAAAAGATTGATAAATTGAATATATATATACACAAGTAATAATTAAATTAGCTAAAAAGCAACACAAAAAAAAGTTTGTTATTGGAACTTAAAAAACTAGCAACTACTTCAGTGCGGGTAATGTGGCCGGGTCCTTGGCTCCAAAGAGGGGATCACAAGCTTTCCAAACTTAACCTCGAAGCCTTGAATTTTGAATTTAAAAAATAGAGCCAAAATAAGCATATGGGAAATGGATCTTCCAAGTACAAAAGGGCCGAGATCATTGGGCTTGAAACTTGATAAATGGGCTAAGTAAGGTCCACAAGGGTTTTGCACTCGAACTTATAAGTTCAACGATTTTTCACCTAGCAAACGACTTAGAAATTTATTTTTCAATAATTTAAGTAGATGAAGACATTTACTAAAAAAATATTTAGTTCATTAGATTAAATAGATGAGGACATCTAATTAGTATTAATAAAGCTTATTAGAAATTTATTTGAGAAATAAAAATAAAATAAGAGCAATGCAAACACAGAATATATAAACCGACTCTTCTTATTCGAACGGCACACTACAGTGAAAATCAAAAGAGTGTCCCCATCTTTATAGTTGGCTGTTGGGTTTGGGTAAGGAATTCAGTTGCAAATATGCCTATTAGGGTTGAGCACGAGACTTGGAGATTACTTAATCGTTCAAAAAATTGAACTAAATTTATCCCGAACCAAAAAATATACGTTGAACATTTAACTATCTCCGAATTGAATCGTACCGAAATTTTTTTTGTACGGTTCTGGGCATTCATAAAATATCCGTACTGAGAACCAAACCGAACGAAAATAACTGTCATCGAACCAAATCGATGAACTGAACAAAAACTTCTTCCAATTCATAAAATCCGTATACAAATATATTCTATCTTATGTTTTTTTTTTTCATCTTTGTACATAACTTTTTATGTTTTAAATTTAATTGCAAATAAATTCTATATACATTATGTCCATGCCCATACAACTATCATATATTATGTTGAACATTGAAATGTGAATAAACATTCACTATTGATGTTAATAGAATTCAATTATTAAAAAAAATAATTATTCTATTTTTGTACTGCATGTATGAGACGTTATTAAATCTAAGAATCAATTTTTAATCAATTTTTTGAAGAGAAAATTAAATTAATATACTTTTCCTATCACAAAATTTGGTAGCAGATGTCAAATATTTTATTAATAAAATCATTAATTGTAACTTAATATAATTTAAATATCAAATGTTTGCAACCTGAACTTTATGAAGTAAGTCTTTCACAAAATTTGGAGAGAATTATTTATCTAAAAGTGATATATTTTAAGATAAAATTAAATTGATAGATGTTTTTACCATTATATCGGATTATAAATGGATATTTTGATTATTTCGTTGATAAAATAATAAATTATAACTTAAGAACATTTAATATATATTTTCACTTTTCGGAAACAAACTTTATGTGTATTATATGCATATCTCACAATATATATCATGAGAGATTTATTTGGACATAATATATTTCCAAAACATCATTTTATTTAACAAGTAACTATCTTTATATTAATTATTGTTATTATGTAAGTCTTATCACTTGCGGATTTTTTGGCATATAAACGATTAGCATGGAAATCTTTCAAATTAAATTATATTTTGAATTAATAATATTTTACAACTAAAAGATATTTATCACTCTTTTTTATGAAATAAAAAAGATTTAACCACATATATTTAGACGAAATATCTTTTGAAATTAAGTGAAGTTTGTGATTCTCATCCATGATACGTACCATCTAGCATGTAATTAAGAGATTTAAAAAAAATGAAAAATGAAAATTTCCAAAATTTCTTATCTGTACCGAACCGACCCATTAAACCCGAATCTCCGAAAATTCGGTTCGGTTTAGAACGGAGATGTATTGGAACTGATTCCTGTTGATGTCATATTATATTAGTATAGGTTTTCTCTTTTATACCCTTAGTAAGTTAGTTTCTTGTAGAGCAAGTTTGTGTACCCTTGTAACCCTAATTGGTTTTATATATTAATGTGAGAGCCGTATACGAGATCATCAGATTGATGACTCGATCAATATCTTTCTTCCTCTTTCTGCTTTATCATGGTATCAAGAGCAGGTTAAATTTTTAAGATTTTTTTTTTCTTTCTCTCGTTCTCCTGCCATGGCCAGTACAAGCACCAGTGAGACTACTACCCGAAAAACAATCTCCCCCTACGATATTACTTCGAGCGACAACCCTGGCCTTTTGATTACTCAAATTCAATTAAAAGGAGATACGAATTATGAAGAATGGTCTCGTAGTATACGCACTGCTCTTCGTGCACGGAAGAAGTTCGGATTTTTGGATGGTTCGATCGCGCGTCCGTCTGCCAACGATGAGTTGTTTGAGGATTGGCAAGCCAACAACTCTCTTTTGTTATCCTGGCTTATGAACAGCATCGACAGCACGCTTCGATCTTCAGTCGTGGAACCGGATTATGTCGAGGACCTCTGGTCTTCCTTGAAGGAACGATTCACGCTGAACAATGGTCCCAGAATTCAGCAACTCAAATCCGATCTTGCGTCCTGTAAACAGAAGGGCATGAGTGTTGAAGCCTACTACGGAAAAATTTCAAAAATTTGGGAAGAATTGGCTGATTACGATAAACCTCCAATGTGTAGTTGTGGTCTCTGTAAATGTAATTTGCCGGCTGCGTGGAATCGTAAACAAGAAACTGAGAGAGTCCATCAATTTCTCAAGGGCTTGGATCCGACTCTCTATGGTCCCACTCGATCACATCTCCTGGCCCAAGATCCTCTGCCGACATTGAATCGTGTGTATTCCACTTGCATTCAAGAAGAACGCATGCGCACCATCTCCGTTGCAGAAGATGATCTTGCTCCTGCTGCGGGCTTTGCTGTTCGATCGGGCCCGATTTTGTTCTCTCGCGGGCCTGAAGGTACTGTCAGCGGTGGTCGCACAGGTGGTGGCCCTCCCCATGCGCTGCCAGCATCTGCTTCTGTGCTGCCGGTAACGGGTCCCTCGACCGAACAGTCCGGCGGTTCTGCGGGCGGTGGCGGAGGCCGACAGCGGCTGTGCTCTCACTGCGGCAAATCCGGACATCTCGCGGCCAGCTGCTTTGAAATTAATGGCTTCCCGGACTGGTACCCCCCGTGGTGGTAGTGGACGCCGGGGTGGACGGCGAGGCCGCGGTGGACGTAGCGGCGGAGCTCCAGTCCAAGCTCATGTCGCCACAGCCGCAGTCCCGGTTGGAACAAATCCAAATGCAGGTCTGACCTCTTCCGACCGCCTTCTTAGTGGACTGACTAATGAACAATGGTCTCAACTTGTTCATCTAGTTAATTCTGCTAAACAGGACAGTAAGTCGTCTGGTAAGCGAAATTTATATGATTGGATGTATGACTGTGGTGCTTCTCATCATATGACTGATTATTTGGAATTCTTGTCTGATGTTCGTGACATTCCGGCTCGCCCAGTTCAGTTACCCAATGGGTCTTTGACGTCTGCCAGTAAAATGGGCACTGTTTATTTGGGGCCATCTCTTATTTTACGTGATGTCTTATTTGTACCCAGCTTAAAGTGCAGTTTAATATCCTTGTACCAACTGCTGAATACGTCGGGTTGTACGACTCACTTTACTAATAAGGTTTGTGTCGTACAGGATTGCACTTCGAGGACGGTGACTGGAGCGGGTGAGCAGATAGGGGGACTATACTTCTTCCGGGGGACAGTTTCTGCGGCATCTACTCGAGTAGTCAAGGCTTCTTCTGATTTATGGCACCAGCAGTTAGGTCATCCGTCGACTCGTGTCTTGTCACAATTGCCTTTAGTTGATTCTCAGTTTTCTGCTTTGAATAAACCATGTGATGTCTGCTTTCGAGCAAAACAAACTAGAGACAGTTTTTCTCTTAGTAATACTGTGAGCACAAGCATTTTTCATCTGATACATTGTGATTTGTGGGGCCCCTATCGGGTTCCGGCCTTTTGTGGATCTCGATATTTTTTGACAGTCGTTGATGATTTTTCACGTGGTGTTTGGATTTATTTACTTGCTGATAAGGCAGAGGTCTCTTCAGTGTTGATCAATTTTTTTGCTATGGTGAAACGTCAATTTGGTGCATTGGTGCGAGTGGTTCGCAGTGACAATGGTACTGAATTTATGTGCATGACTGACTATTTTCGTCGTGAAGGTATTTTACACGAGACCTCTTGTGTGGGTACCTCTCAGCAGAATGGGCGTGTTGAACGCAAGCACCAACATATTCTTAATATTGCTCGTGCTTTGCGATTTCAGGCTCATTTACCTCTGCAATTCTGGGGTTATTGTGTTCTTACTGCTGCTCACTTAATTAATCGCACTCCGTCGCGTGTTTTGGGAAACAAAACTCCGTATGAGATGCTTTATGGGAAATTACCAGATTATTCTTGTTTGCGTGTTTTTGGATGTTTATGCTATGTTTATAATCGCGATCGTCGTGGGGACAAATTTGCCAGTCGCAGTCGCAAGTGTGTATTTGTGGGATATCCCCTTTGGCAAAAAGGCTGGCGTGTTTATGATTTGGATCGTGAGAGTTTTTTTGGTTTCCCGAGATGTTGAGTTTGTCGAGACGGACTTTCCTTATGAGACATCTTCCTCCACTCCTTCGCCCACTTTGTCACCTTCTGCTGTGACTTGGCCTCCTGCTTTGGACGAGGATGGTGATCCTACGTTGGTTGTGCCTCCTACTAGTGTGACTGACCCGCCTGTTACCTCTGGCTCTTCCGACGACAGGGGGGGTCCTTCGGTTTCGATTCCCGCTGAGGCTACCGAACCATTGGGTCGTGGTCATCGCACTCGCCAGACCTCAACTCGTCTTCGTGATTTTGTTACTGCCACTGTCTGTCCCCCTAGTCCCCCTGCTGCCCAGCCTGCTTCGTCATCATCCTCAGGTATCTTTTATCCTATCACACATTATGTTAATTGTGATTCTTTCTCATCGGCCCACAAGTCATTTTTGGCAGCTCTCGCTTCCGAGGTTGAGCCTCGTACCTTTGCTGAGGCAGCTTCTGATAGCCGATGGCGTACGGCTATGCAGAATGAAGTCCAGGCTCTCGAAAATAATGGTACTTGGGAAGTGGTTTCCCTTCCTCCCGGGAAACGTGCTATTGGTTGTAAGTGGATTTACAAAATTAAATATCAATCTGATGGTTCTGTTGAGCGCTACAAAGCGCGACTTGTGATTTTAGGTAACAATCAGGTCGAAGGCATTGATTATCATGAGACCTTTGCTCCTGTTGCCAAAATGGTTACCATGAGAACCTTTTTAGCGGTTGCCGCAGCCCGACGATGGGAAGTACATCAGATGGATGTTCACAATGCCTTCCTTCACGGTGATTTAGCTGAGGAGGTCTACATGAAGCTCCCTCCTGGGTTTCGTTCTGGTGATGATGGACGGGTATGTCGCTTGCGTCGCTCGTTGTACGGTTTGAAACAAGTTCCACGTTGCTGGTTTGCGAAACTAGCGACTTCTCTCCGTCAGTATGGTTTTTCTCAGTCGCATTCTGATTACTCCTTGTTTACCTTGCATCGTGGTTCTGTGCAGTTGCAAGTGTTGGTGTATGTTGATGATCTTATTGTCTCTGGTAGTGATCCCACGCCCATTGTGGCCTTTAAGAGTTACTTGAGCCGCTGTTTTCACATGAAGGATTTGGGCCTCTTGAAGTATTTTTTGGGCATTGAGGTGGCTCGTAACACATCTGGCATTTTTCTATGTCAGCGGAAATATGCTTTGGACATCATTTCTGAGGTCGGCTTATTAGGTGCCAAGCCAGCTGCGTTTCCGTTGGAACAGAATCACCGTCTCCTTGATGATACTAGTCCTCTCCTAGACGATTCGGAGGCCTACCGGCGCCTGGTTGGTCGACTGATTTATTTGGTGGTTACGCGTCCAGAGTTGTCTTATTCTGTGCATGTTCTTGCTCAGTTTATGCATCAACCTCGGCAGGCGCATTGGGAGGCTGTTTTGCGTGTTGTTCGATATTTAAAGGGATCTCCTGGGCAGGGCATTGTGCTTCGTTCTGACTCGGATCTTTAACTCTCTGGATGGTGTGATTCTGACTGGGCGTCATGTCCCCTTACTCGTCGTTCTCTCAGTGGCTGGTTTGTTCAATTAGGCCAGTCCCCTATCTCTTGGCGTACGAAGAAACAACAAACTGTCGCCCGTTCTTCTGCTGAAGCTGAGTATCGGGCTATGGCTACAGTCATTTGTGAGCTTAAATGGTTGAAAGGGTTACTACACAGTCTTGGTGTGTCTCATTCGCAGCCTGTGCGCCTTTATTGTGATAGTCAGGCGGCATTGCATATTGCTGCAAATCCCGTTTTTCATGAACGCACTAAGCATATTGAGGTCGACTGTCATTTCATTCGTGATGCACTTGCTCAAGGCCTTGTTTCTGCATCTCACGTTTCTACTCATTCTCAGTTGGCTGATCTTTTTACCAAGGCCCTTGGCAAGCGCGAGTTCGATTTCTTCCTTAGCAAGTTGGGCATTCGAAATCCCCATGCTCCAACTTGAGGGGGGGTGTTGATGTCATATTATCTCCCTCATACATATAAGAAAAAGTATGAGGGATTATGAGTCTGACACGTGTCCTTTTAATGGACCAAAATGTCCTTCTTGTTGTCGTTAATTACAGCTTTGCTATTGAGTTTTTTTTTAATTAAATAGCAGTCCTGTAATTAAATGGTAGCATTCTCGGTCGTCATACGCTACCTCGCTGGACCTCGATTTCAGCAGATTTCTATAACTTTTCGTCCGGAGATCACGCAAAAAATCTGCTTCAATAGATTTGCTTCCTTGTACCTTTTCTACTTTCTCAGAAATCACTCGCAGCTTCATATTTTCTTTGCCAAAAGACGAGTTACAGAACTCTAACCTCTCTCTCTCTCTCTCTCTTTCTGAACTATTGTCGGCAAAATTCATAAACCTAACGGCGGCGAGGCGCTGGCACAACGCGGGACCGGCGAGTGGTGAAAGGCATGGCAGTGCGACGACAAATGGTGAAAGACGAGCAGCGAATGCGTGCGAGAAGCGGTGAGGCAGAGGCACGTCAAGTGGGACAGGCGATCGGCGATCGAGAGTAGTGACGTGGCGGCACGACCAACAATGATACAGTGACTACAATTTCGAGTTCAATTACAGAGTCAGGTAAATTGAAGGAGTGAAGTTGCACCCTAATTACAGAATTTCACATTCTCAATTGAATTGTTTGGTTGCATTTATTAATTATGCTTGAGATTTTTAAGAAGGTGGAATAAGAGTAGCATGTTTACTGGAGTATTGAAGTTATTAAGGATGGCCACATTGAATTCCTCTTAAAAAGAATCTAAAAGGCTGTTTCTCAATTATCAAGCTTTTCGTTGGCTGGGATGTTTCTTATAAGACATGTTCAGTGTGTTAGTGATATCAAATACTGGGAGACATAAGGATGATGTGATTGTCTAAAATCTGTGGTGTACTTTTTGATGAACTGGAGAAGTATTTTGTCATCTTAAAATAGGTTGTCTATATGAATAAATGGCCTCACATAGTCACATTAGTAGGTTCTCCCTTATCTTTCTCTTAATGTTCTTGACCTTGTACATTTCTCACTTAAACGCTTTAAGCAGGTTGGCAAAACCGGCAGCAAATGAGGTTAAACCTGCAGATATAGCAAAGCAGGGGTTGCAAGAGGCCATGAAAAAAAGTTGATGTAGTCATAATGGACACCGCTGGAAGACTTCATGTGAGCCGTAAGGTTACATGTCCATGGGAGTGAGCATACAGCTTTGGAAATGTCTTTAGTTAAACATAAAACCAAGAAATGGTTTATCGTTCTTATCAGATAGATAAAGCAAGAATGGATGAACTGAAAGACTTCAAAAGAGTATTAAATCCCACAGAAGTTTTGCTTGTTGTGGATGCAATGAAGGGCAAAAAAGTTGATGGTATATATGGTCCCCTTAATATTTAACAGGTTTCATTACTTGGTAAATTTGAGCAACTCACCCTTTCATTTGGAACATAGGTTGGCCCGAATATCCTCCATATCTCCCTTATACATATAAGAAAAAGTTTGAGGGATTCTATGCCTTACACGTGTCCAATTTTTATTACGATTTTGTCACTATATTTTTTTTTTTTTTGGTTCTGATATTCACAAAACGGCGGTGTTTGATTGCTTAATTCTTAAGCAAGGGCCATTGCCCCTCTTTTCAGACTTTTCTTTCAAAATTGTCAAACTTTGCCCCGAAAATCGGTGAAGCAATGTCAGATAAAAAAATTTTCCCTAAAAATCTGGCTTTGCGTCCCATTGCCTTGCGCGATTGCTGTACTCGACTAAAGGACACACCTTGAAGGATTTGGTTTCCCTAAATTCTGCGATTTTCGTTCTCCACGCAACCTTCAATCTATTGTCGCATTCATATTTTTTTTTTCTTTTGCAAAGGCACATCAATGGACGACGAAACCTCGCGCGGCCTCAAGAGTCTATGCAACGGCGACGCAATCGAACGATGGGTGCGGACCGCTTTTTGGCTGGTTCTCAGAACCCAACGAGTCAAAATCGAGGTGGATCGAATGAGTTCTTGGTGGTTTTTTGCTGCAAGGGGAAATATTATTATCGCCGGAATCCCGATTCTCTCAAATGGATCTCAAGCCTCTTCGACGGCATCTCATTCCTAATTTTAAGGTGAGTTATATGTATTTTGATTTTTCTACTTTGATAATTTAGCCAAAAACTATTCATGTTGATGGGTTAGGGTTTCTTTGGATTAGCTTTTTTTTTAAAAAAAAAATAATATTTTATCTTTGATTTCATGTTGAGAATTTGCACTCGATGTTTGGGTGGTGCGAATATTATGCTCATAAAATAACAATTGAAATGTGTGGATCCAAACAGAAAAGACCTTGTTGCCCCCAGAAGGAAGATGGTGACGGTGACAGAGAGGCCGGACTGGATTTTTAGGTGGAGCACGACTACTGGTTAGAGGGTACAAATCAAATTTCTGAAACCTTAATACATGATTAGTTTTATAAATTGATTTTATGTTTTATTAAGCAATCGGTCAACTATTTTTCATCAATCAATCTATATATAGCTTCAGTTACCCCAAAAATCCCACAAACTTTCATCCATGTGGTTCTAGATGTTTCACCCAATGGCCTTGCCGGTGTTCGATTCAACAGCGGAGGATCTGAGAACGGTGTGCGCCGGCGGTAGGACCAGGAGTTACCGAGTGGAGGGTCACGCAGTTGAAGGTGCTCCTCACTATAACCACCTGCCATGAGAGAGAGATTATCCAGGCTCTGTGTGCTAACCACTATAAGCTGGAACAAGAAGCTTCTCAGCACGAGGTGCGTGGCCATTGTATGCTGCACTCATTTACCAAACGACCCTCATATTTATGTTGGTACAATTTAAAAACTAGGTTTTTGGGTGATTGCATTTTTCATTATTGCATTTCCCAGGATTTCTGCTCTTTATGCACTCCATCTCCATCAAATCCTACCTAATGTGATTTCTCTGTACGATATCTTCGCAATGAAAATTTCTAAAAGACGAAATGGCAGATCTAATTTCTTCAAACCACCTCCCAAACTTTATACCCTTTCGTAGAGTGAAGATAGGTGCCTAATGGACAATGAGTTTCTCATATCGAAATATAGATCGGTGGCCCACAGCGGCATATCGTCGATTGTGCTTCCGCCGGCGCTGCTCCACATCGAGAACGCCTGTGAGAGCACCGCGAGCTGTTTTACCTATGGGTCGCACACAAGGTCCTCCACCGACCCATCAATCTTCACAAAGAGCGACGATGAGTTTCCCGCCGTGAGCTGGGAAACGCCCCCGGACTCAAACTTCTGTTAGGGGAGAGAGAGCACGACTTAGGAACGAGAGACAGTGACTGCGCCTCAGAAGCGGAGGGTGCTGTCGGAGGACTGTATGTAGACGGGCACGGCCATTATTGGCGGAAGTCTGAACCTGTTGAAGAGGAATATGTAGACCGTGCTGATGTAATCGTTCTCTTCGAGTTTAGAATTATGATAAAGTAATTAATTGCTTTATTTCATTTAACCATTGCTTGCTTTTCATTTTCCATTGCATACTCTTAGTTTTCATTTTCCAAATCGAATCTCCTATCGTCCAATCCGACCGAGCGGGTAGTTGATACGTTGTCCCGAGACCTCCAAATCACCGTTGAGCACGCGCGGCTTCTTATCGAGATGATTTCCTCTATTCTGCACGGCAGCGTTCGATCTGTTGATGGAGGCTGGTGGAGACTCTGCTGGGGTTGATAGAATTGGGGTGAATGTGTACGATTTACTTCTTTTTTGGACATCAATTGACTATGACGTTCATAAAGCTTGTATCACTCTTTGTTTTGCAATAGGAGAAATCAATCTGCGAGAGCAGTCAACGGATCAGACTTCATGATGGATTTTTTTGTTATTCATAACAGGTAGAAATTGAATAGAATTTTACCTTGTCTGTCGTGGCTCTTAGTTATGAATACAACAGGCGCCGTCACTTCTTAACATGAGAAGAATGAAAATATAAATTTATTTCCATGTATGCTGCATGTTTTCACTATGATGATGTTATGCTACTGGTCATCTTGCATCTATTTAAAATGTGGTTTGGTTGTGTAGAATGATTCTCCCTTGGTGTTTTTTCTCATAATGCATGAAATTGGTTCTATAATAGTTTTGCAACTTATATGGGGTCACCCCGACATTGTCTGTACTTTTTGTTAACAGTGTCAGACACTAACTACCTATTTATAGGAGTTTATGTTGATCGTGGCTACTACTTGGTCGAAACTGTTTCTGCAAGTTCATTATTAGAAGAGATACAAGCACAAGCACATTGTTAGTTTGATTATCATTGGTCTCTGTCATGATATCTATCCTATTTATGATAAAAATACCCATGTTCAGTTGCCTTATTATATTTTATTTAAACAAGTAAGTATGATTATGGACTTATTTCCTGCAGCTTTAAATAGATCTTAAAGTACGCTATCCTCAGCGTATAACAATTCTCTGGGGGAATCATGAAAGTAGACAGGTAAGAAATTATTTTGTTAAGTTCTCAACTCAGAGACAACCATATTGGTCCCAACTTGTTATTCCAGATTTCCAGCCAACTGAGTTCCCACATCTTCCCATAACTTTGATGGCATTCTTCAATTTCTTGCTTTTGGAATTTTGACCAGACTTCAGCCACGACTTATGTGACTCTGATGTATGTGAGCCTCTAAGATAATTTATTTTGATAGCCTTGAGATTCTGAGGCCGTATTTATTTCTGTCGCATCACCAAACATATTCAATTTTTGAGAAAATCCTTCCCCTATGGGTTCATTTATTTTCTGTAAAGCAAAAAAATACCCTATAAGACCAAATAAGAGCTCTCTCATCAACATTCCAGTCGATTATTCGCTTTACGAGATTCTTTTTATCAGATTATTTTTTATAATGAATTATAGTTTTTATTGTCTTTGGCTTGCAGATCACCCAAAGTCTATGGATTCTTTGATGAATGTCTGCACGAATGTATGGATTTAATCTGAAAGTCTCTAAAGACAGAAAAATGTTCAAAGTGGACAATATCCAGTTCCGAGTTAAGATGTATTCAATCTTAAGATGGACTTCAAATTAATCAAGCCGTAAATGTCTCTTTTCTTATTATGTATAGTTTTACTGGTCATGGTCCATTTAGTCCATTCCGCCACATGTTTGAACATGAATTTCTTTTGCTGGTTTTCCATGACTAGAAATGGTTATGTATTTCTCTTTTTTCTTTCCTACATTATAATTTAAATTAGTATTTCACTTATCTTCAAAGCTGCCTAGATTTTGCTTCGGTTTTGCCAAACTTTGTTCTTTTTTCCGGAGGTAAATTGATTAAATAGCATGGCAATATGCGAGGCCAGTTTCTTTCAGAGGTTAATTCCAATAAGATATTTGCGCAGGAACTCGAATTCCGACAGATTGTACTCTAACAAAAGGTTGATGAGCAGCGCCACCACCATCGCAACGTTCTTCAGCCACTCAGCCAGCTTCAGAGACCAGAGACCAGCGACCTACAGTTCGTCATCTCCAACGCTGAGACCATGTGGCGTAACGTACCCACTGAAACATTTTTTTTTTTTAAACAAATATGTTAGAAAGATATGCAGAGATGTAAAAATTATTATATAAAACTGACAATTTGTTAGAAACTTAGAATAACTGTTGTGCTAGATTTTTTCATCAAGAAAGTTGGAGAGACCAAAATTTTGATAAATACTATGTTCCAAGCGATGTTCACATGACTTGTTGTGCTCTGAAGAACTATCCAACATTCGCATAATTCTATCTATTTCACAAGTTACCACAGTTGTCACATTTTCGCATCAACATAGGTTGGTTCAACAACAAAACAGTTATAACACAATACAATGTTAAAACATATATTATCAGTATTAAGTAAAATGGAGAGAGAGGCAACGAACTTCGCAAATGTATGCCCGTCAGCCATGCTCACTCTATCATTGACTCCTCATAGAAACTTGAATCTTAGAGGTTGGTTTGCCAAACTATAGCAAGAAATAAGAAAAATTAAAGGTATGCTTTTTGCAAGCTATGTTCCTATATATGGCTTTATGTTTTATTTGTTCATATTTATTTGATGGTTGTATCTTTAGTCTAATAGGTAATCAAAATATATCTTAATTTAAGTATTGGTTGAGGTTGACATCCAAATGTATGTATTTGTAGTCTTATTAGTCGAGCAAATGTATGGTTAAGATTTGACACATTAAAATTTGCGATGATGAGATTTGACGTTTAAATTTGCGATCTTGTTAGGCGACAAAAAAGTAATAAAAATTTGGAGATTATTGACTAAACTTAGGCCGGCCGTGCGTGCACGGCCATAGGACAACTAGTATAATCATAAGTTAGTCTTCTATTAGGAAGACATCGGCAGGCAGATCAAAACTGGTTTAAAAGTTGCTTATTTGGTTATATACAAGCAGAAAACAGTAACTTGTAGCTCTTCAACAAAAATTGATAGCTAGCTTTCTGTATGATTTGATAGTAAAACGAGTAGCATCACACAAGATCACCTCACAATTTTCATCTCGTGGTTTATCGTGGTTCAATTGAGTTTAAATGTTGGATTTCATATCAGTATCGCACAGCTTGAATCCACCATCAGTCCATCAGCTAGTAACCCTTGTTTCCGCGAATACGAGCTCTCATGTCAACCTGGAATACAGTGCGAAAAAAAAATGTTAAGATTTGGAAAACAAATTTATAAAATATGCTCAGTAAGTAATAATAAACTGATAGTTATTGTGATTGTATGCCGAGAAATGCAGGATTTATTCAAAAGCTACACACCAACTAATTGCAAAACTTGCAAAATATGACCATTAAATTCACAATAATAAACATACTATAATATAAATTAAGCATCTCGTGCTAGTCTTCCTGCTGACTGTTGAATATGCAAAAGCTACAATTTTAGACAAAATCCATGTTTTGGCACATACAAGACAGCAGTGAACGAGACATAAAAAAATAATTTGTTATAATCCTGCTCTGTTCACTGATATCCATTTATCATCAATAATTTTCAAGTGTTGTTCTGTTTTTTCTTGTTCTTTTTGTTTCCTTCACAAAAATCTGAGTTACTCAACAATAAATAAGTGCATAAAAGAAGCATTGAAGCACCATATGTCTTGTGACGATAGGTCAACATGTCCACCATTTACCTCGAGATGATTAAAACAGATATTGGAAGAGAAAATCCAATACACAAGGAATCAGGTACGATGAACTTCAATTTTTTCCTACTATTCTCAACATATGTATGAACATTACTAAAACATCAATAAAAGTTGATTTATTTTTTTCTAGAGAAGTAAATTTAAGTTCCTCATTAGCGCCATTACCCACAGTACAGAAATAACTTTGGAAGAAACAATTATTCATATCCCAACCAAGTGTTTTGTGCTTTGACATCTTTAACAGACACGAAAAGCTCGAGTATGGACACCTCTAGAATCAATTATTTGTTCCGGAAAATATTCAAGAGCCTGGGACTGATAAAAAGGTATCATTTGTTTCCTACTCCAAACATTACATTTGTTGAAGCAGCAAAAGGAGAAAGTATAGAAATATGAAAGAAGTGGCCGTAATGTTCTCAAATTGAGTTGTAAGAGACGATTACTGCACAAGCCACAAAGGTATTTCATGAACACTGTTTACAACATGCAAAGCAGAGAGCACTATCTTAATTGAGAGCCATAAATACTAGTCATGTCCAAAGACCAAAGCCAATAATCTTTAACCGAATTCAGGGTTCATAAAGCAGTTTAACACCAAATAATTACTTACTGTTCCTGTAACAAAGGGCACAATATAAAGCTATCTACTTATCTGAAACCCATTTAAACACACTAAATCTAATACCATTACATGTTCCAATTTAAATATCTCAAACAGCCCCAAAGCCAAAAGCAAGCTTAAAAGTACAAGTTAATGCCACACTGGTTATGAGTCGTTAGAACATAGATCAACATACACACACACACACACGCACAACAATTTAAATATCTCAAACAGCCCCAAAGCCAAAAGGCAAGCTTAAAAGTACAAGTTAATGCCACACTGGTTACGAGCCGTTAGAACATAGATCAACACACACACACACACACAAACGCAGGCAGGTGTGTGTCAAACAGCTCGGAACCCAGTGTGGGCCCGGGTCGAATTAGCCTATATATACGGGTCAAATTGGCCTATAAATACGGCAACAACAATAATTTCCATAAATTTCAAGAGAATGCAGCTTCCACAATGACCGAAAAATACATAGCTGCACAAGAAAACAAATTCATACTGAAAACCTACACATCAAAGTTTCTTCTCATGACACAAGTAATGCTATTTTTTTTTTTTTTAATTTACTCTATCATTAAAATCATGAAACCAGATAAACGCAGAAAACAGTTGAAGGAAAAACAAATTACGTGCCTGTCCTCTTTTGCAGTTGAAATACGTTTCTCTAAGCCCCACACACTCGCTTGAAATTTTCGGGCTCTTCTCTTTGGCACATTCTCTGTACGGCCGGTTCTCAACCTACAACGATTCAGTCCGCCATGGATATCAGATACCAAGGAAAACGAAGAGCAACAAAATTATTCCAACAACACATAGAGCTCAAAATGTTTGTGCAATCCAATTTTGAACAACAAAAAATAAGCTCAAAATCTCGAAATAATAAAATTAAGGGACAAAAATGAAGGAAGTGAAATAGTGCAACTTATATGTACCTTAACACAGTCAGAATCGCTCAAGCATTTGACGAGCTCCATAGCCAGACCTTTGCAAGACTTCGCCATTTTTATGATTTGTCTGTCTCGTTCTTTTCTGGCTCTCTCTTAATTCTATCGGCAAATTTAGTGGGCTTTTTGTTATTTAGATTGTGTCAGTTTGATGTTTGATGGGCCTTAGCCGACTTCGTCTTAGTTAACTATTTGGGTAGTGTTTTTTGGTCTTAATTATCTTTGAAAAAATTATCTCATCAAGGCGAAAAAAATTGGGAAATTTTTAAGTATACTTACCGATTTTTAAGTATTTGTAATATTACCATTAAAAACAAATTATTTGTGTATTTACTTAAGAGATAAAAAGTAATTATTAACATGCCTAAAATCAGTTACTGGAAAGATGAACAAATATTCCTAATTTTTAGAGCATAATTTCAGGATATCATAATGGAAAAGATATTATTTTTGAATTTGAGTGCATACTCATCGTTGAAACAGGCGGCGACGAGATTTTTGCAACACGATCTTCGTTAACAGAAAAAAAAAACCTGGGGCGGCGATCGGAATTTTTGTGGGAACTCATCAGGCAACAAAACACTGAAGAACGACACGACGACGAATAGATTTTACTGAAAGTCTGAAACACGAGCTTCGTTAACAGAAAAAAAAATTAAACTTGCGGCAGCGATCAGATTATTCGTGGGAACTCATCACGCAACAAAACACTGAAGAAGGAGATAACAATAGTATATTGGACAGATATTTGGAGGTATATTTTCGTGATGTTTGGAAGTATATTTTTCTGAATTCATGGAAGATGTTGATTTTTTTCTACCGATTGTATATGTATGTTCTCATGTCCACGTTTTTTTTTTTTTTTTTTTAAGATGGATCCGAATATGATGATCTTCATACATCATGGGGATGAATGTGTCGTGAATGAAAATGTACTACGCATATACAAAACATATACGAAGGATAAAAATGTATTACAAAGAATATACCACACATGTACCAAACATATACCACATGTATGCAAAATATATACAAAAATATATACCAAACATATACCACATATATGCCAAACATAAAAAGCATAAGGGAAAAAGAAAAAAATAAAAAACAATTAATTTGTCCATCAGAATATACGAAGGATAAAAATGTATTACAAAAGATATACCACAAATGTACCAAACATATACCACATGTATGCCAACCATTTACCAGAACATATACCAAACATATACCTCACATAAGCCAAACATAAAAAACAGCGGGAAAAAAGAAAAAAATAAAAACAATTAATCTGTCCATCAGAATATACCAGAAAAATACCATAAAGTACAACTAAAATACTAAAAATATAACAGAATATAAGTTAGATATACCAGAAATACAAGTTCAATGTTTTCCCCCCATTCAATCACATCCATCAGAAAAATCAAACATAAATAAATACTTAAAAGTGTCTATGTTGTTTTTCCCACATTCAAAAGACTAAACCTAACTCTTCGGGGGCACTACCAGGGGATTCATCATCACTGTCGGTGGACTTGCGATTAGGGTTAGGTTTCGTATTTTTCTCAAAAACGAGCTTCTTCTGAATGAGTTTGGGCTTTGGTTTTGAAATGGTCTTCCGAAGCCGGGAACTTGACCTTATCTGTGCTGTTTCATCGCCTTCGTTCGCCGTTTTTTTCCCGAGGATTGCGTGCGATTTCGTTTTCGCCATTGACAGAGGAAGTTTTTTTTTTTTTTCCTTCTGAAAAAGATTTTGGTTTTTCGAGGATCGCGTGAGAGGATGAACGTGGGCAACCGTTTTTCTTTGGAGGTTTTAATTTGCCCGTAACTTACGTAAAAATCCTTAATTATCTGATATAAATCCAAAGTTTTAACTTTAGGTATTTTAGCAATATTTTATGCTTAGTTTAGTAATTACATAAATATTTAACTAATAGTTGTAAATCTATAATATATTAAGGAAACTGACGTAGAGGGTGCAATTTCCTCAAAAAAATTATCCCTGGGCTAATTCGAATATAAAATGTGTTATTTGGAATGTGGGACACTAGTTTTTTTTTTTTCCCAAAACGACAGAATAAATATATAAAAGGCGCACAAATGTGCAGAATTACAAACTGGAAGGCTAGACCGAAGTCCGCCTAGATTCGCTGGCAACGCCAGAAGAAAACCTAACTTAAACAACGAACAACTAGAAACTGGCTCCCAACGGGAGAAAAACACAACTAAAACACAATCACAAAACTAAAAGCTCCCAACGGGAGAATGCCTAGGTGTTGGCTCCCAACAGGAGAATAAAGGTGACACCTAGGTTAACAGGGGCCAACGGCCCAAACCCAAAACACAAAAACACAAATAAAAACAAAGGACACAAAACTCGCACAACACAACACAAACGAGACAAACTAACTACAAACTAATACGTTCCCCACAACAGTCGAATCCAAATGTCAGCCGAACAAACCAAAACCGAAGCCAGCATCAGAGAACCAAACCTCCGCCCACCACTGCGAAAGGCCTAGCAAGGCGAATGCTCGGCCATACAACACTAACCAAGGGCTTAGCCCACACTCCACACAATTGTAGGAACAACCAACCCCCAGCCGAAATGACTCCACCACAAAACTACCAACGCAGTCATAGGTAGCCTCAGCCAACCCGGCCCGACAGCCGAAATAGAAGAGGAAAGGGCCGAAAGCCTACAATGCTAGGCATCGTCCATATGACCCAACCAAGAGAGCCATCTTATCAGTCCAATCCCCAGAAGCCCTCTACCTGTCGCAGCAAATGAAACCGAGACAAAGCAGCAAAAGAGAAGCTTACCATCGTACGACGCTGCCGATCATCGAGGACGGAAGCTCGCCTTCCCAGGCACTGCTTCACCGGTGCAGAAGGACAGAGCCACAGATGACGGGAAGAGGAGTGAGACCGAGGAGACACCGACTCAGCGAGGGACAACTCGACGGACCAAGCCACAACCAAGCGCGGCCACTGC